>JAJHUR010074360.1:0-15781 GCA_027495735.1 Lutjanus campechanus
GCAGAACAATCATACGGTAATATTATACTGATGGTGTGGTTTTACAGGTGGCAGTGTTGGTCTGTTGGTCAGTTGGCTGGTCAACTACTTTGGCCTAGACTCAAATATCTTCAGAAATACTGGAGAGATTGTAAGTTGTTCAGACATTCACAGCTACTGGCTTTGAAAAGCCCCTGATTGTTCATCGACTGAATCGCCACAAGCATGAAAAAAGATGGATTGACACAACATTTTGTACATTCATGGCTCCCATGGATATAATTATGAGAGTTGTGGTGAGATAAAGTGTCTCATCAGTTACTGAATAGGTTACTATGAAATTCAGTACAGACATCAATGTTCCCCTCAACATTTAGAGTAAGAACATATGTGATCCCCTGACTTTTCATTTAGCGACAAATACATCGATTTATGACCAAATACCTGCACAAGTGATACAGATTCAAGAGACATGGTGGAACAGTATTACATCAGAATGACATGCAGGTTGTCTGTCATTCAGTGTCATTGTTGCCCTGGTACAGAGACTCATACACTTTTTTTTGTTTCTTTCTTTTAATGCCAAGAAATACCTTCAGCTCAAGACCATCTGTAAAAAGAGAGAAGCTGTCCAAATAGACATCTAAATGGCAGACAGACTATGAGTAGATCGGTTGTGTCAATGAGAATGAGCACAGGGCAAGTTTGTGCAGTTTGTCATTTTCTGTCTCCTAGTGCAAATCCTCCTAAGCAAGTACAAGGGCAGAGGTCCAGATCAAAAATTTTGCCCAGTGTCTTATGATCTGATGTCTGAATCCTTAATACAACCGATGCTTTACTCTTATCGACTCTTTATTTCTTTTACAGTCGTGCTCAGAGTAGCAGAGGACTTTGAAATAAGCACAAACTGATGCATGAAAATTCACAAGCATGCAGAAAATGAAATATCGGATACTCAAAATCTCACAGGGGAGGACCTCAACACCCCCTGCTTGATTTGTGTCCCCGTGCGTGGGGTTTCTGGCAAGGTGTCCCCTATTTTTCCATATTGTAGGTGGCAACCCTACTTCTTAAAATCAGCATGTTAGTACTGTCATTGTGAGGAGGTTAGCCGGATGACTTTCACATTTAGTTATTTAAATAAGTTAAATGCAGTCTCACAGAGCTGCTAACATGGCTGTATTCTCTTAATCTTGTTGTAACTTTACTGTACAAAGTAAAGCCTTAAAAAATCAGTAATTTGGCAATATTTTCCATAACAGAGACACAGACTTGGGTTAAACACTGGGGGGGCTAAACATGTAGGCCAATGCTTTTGTTACTGTGAAGCCTGATTCAGTGATAAACATGACTGCATGTTACCTTTCCAGATCCGTGGCTTTGAACTGTTGTCAGGGGATCTCTGGATTTAGACTATTTTAATTGAGTGTAGCCGAACTTAAGCTGCAGCCCAGCTGTTTTTACATTGACTCACTCAGCTGGCATTAAATGGTCAAACAGACCCACTGCTCCTGAATAAATATGTTTTGCTCAGTTGCAACTTTGAAGAGAAATCAGCAATATTCCTATAAAATTTCAACTGTTCAGTATGTTGTAGTCACCAGCAAGAGAAGGTAATCTGTCTTTGCGTGTTCCTTTATTGTGAATATGTGTTGAATTTTTACAACATTCACTGACTAAAAGGCATATTTTATGTTTTACTGACAAAAGCAGGTCTCACAAAAGCACAGAGAAAGAACAGAGAAGTCGAAGAAATGATTCTGTATGGCACCAGCACATGTAACATGTCTTCATCAACATCTGTGAAAGATTCTTTTCTTTTTCTTTCACAGCTTCAATGGCATTGTTTTGAGTATTTCATAGCCTGTGTTGAATGAATTTTGACTTTGCACAGACAAAACAATACTGAGTAGTGCAGACACTTAAAAGAAAAGAGGCACAGAGGGGATTGACAGCATGCGTACACCTACTGCCATAAGCACTTATCAAACAGAGCGGCAGAATGACACCAGCACAAAGGCTGACACGGCTGAATTAACCTTTTTGTTCCAGAGGAGGATAAGGAAACAGCAGATTTCGGAGATGGGGCCTTGACAGCAGCCAATACTATCAAAACTTTCAACATGTACCACAAACCTTTTTCTACTGGATTTGATGTTTTGATCCTCGTCATTCACACACACCAGATTGTTATTTAAAACAATCTGTACATCTGATTCAAAAAATGAAATATTACAGCCCCCAAACTCCCTCTCAAAACAAACTAGTCTGTAAAGTCGAGCACACATACTGGTACTTGTCCTATGGGGAGTTGCGTCTTCAGTAGTTCTAAAGCCTCTTGATTTTGTCCTCCAACACATCACACTCTGTTCGGGCAGAATAAAAGTTTTGGAAAGCTGCACTGATGTAAACAAGTCTTAATTAACACAATACTGAAGCAGTTGTTTGGTTGTTACTCTTCAAACATTACGGCTCTTTAAGAACTATTTTCTATCGCCAAAAGAGAGAAAGACAGGCTTCCAATACAAGCCTGGAAAATGTTAGAGGATAACTTGTCCTTGTTTGACATTATACATTGGAGTAAGACAGTATTTTTCTATGATTCACTCTTGCACAATTTTACCAGTCAGTTTCTATTGAAAGACAATTGGGATCTGGAACAAAAATTACTCATTCATGTAAACATATTTTTGCTGTTTGCAAAGGTTGTCTCTTGTAAATCTTAAATCACTCTACTTTTCAATAATATATTATTAAGTGTTTAGCATCATTATTTTCTTCTTAAAACAATTACAAAAGACGTAGTTTGATGACGTTGTGAGGCAATGTGGCTGTAGCTGTACTTGAAGTCATTCATTCATGTTATGTTTAGTCACATGAGCCAACTTCCTCTGTCTGACATATCTGACATATCCCGTGCTTCTTTTACCGCTAGCAACTAGCTAGCAATGGCTAGCAGGAAATGCACTATTTCCTTGAATAAATTATGACTTTCTCTGCATTTGATTATTGCTGGAAACATTTGGGATAATGAAAGCAAACTCAACAAAATATATAACATATGCCAAGTGTTGTTAGACATTTTAATGCAGAAATGTTACTTATTACAGCCTTAAACATAAGCATGAAAATGGGTCACATCAGTTAACACTTAAGCCATTTTCTTCCTGCATCCCAGGTCGCACACAAACCCAGCCTTAATCTTCAAGTCCAACCAATGAATGAAAAATAATGTGCTTATGCCACTGATGTCGACTTCAACGGTTTTGTACAGGACAGATACAAAAACACACTTGTACTATTATTAGAAGGATAAACAGCTTGACACGAACCATCTCATTTTCAAAAGGGTCCTCAACAGATATGCAAAATATACAGCAAAACAGCACAGATACATTCACATAATCACAGACACAAGCTCTCCCAGGCCTAGCCACTTCCACACCCACTGATTCTCCTAAACATGCCTAAATACATACAGAAGATGCACACATACCCATAAAAAGCTATATACATGAATTAACCTGCACAGTAGAAATCAATTGTTTCCATAATGTAAGTATAAATAGAAGATTTAGATTAAACACGCTTCACTATATAGAATAGATAGAAGAAGAAAGGATACTCAGTATGCCTTAGTTTAGTCTATGATGACCTTTATTGAATTAAAATTTGTTTTAAGTAAGAGGGTTAGAGGGTTACATTTAAAAATAAATTGCAATCAGTGAAAATGTCTTGTGTCAACTAACCATAACAGGATTGTAAACAATACAGATTAATGAACAGATTTCACATGGCTTGTAGTGGCTGAAAGAGTAAATTTTCACGCTGGAAATGAGAACGGACTGGTATTTTTGATAATGTTTTGTTTTGTTAAACCTTGTGTCAGAGCCATACCCCGAGACTGATCCCATTTATAATACAATTATCCCGTTATTTCATCTCCATTTGAAACTAAATCTGTGCATGTGGATGTTACTTTGTATTATTTTCTGCCTTTGCAACAACACCCCGCCAGGCGCTACAGTACAGTCTGAGCAGCAAGATCCTCTGATGCTCTGTTGCTGCTGCTCCTTCCATGTTTACTTTCGCTAACAAGCAGAGCAGCCTCTCCCTTTTCCTCTGTCAGTCTTGCATCAATTGAGGGATTCTCCTTCTGTTCCTCTGTCTGTGTTCTTCCTCTCCCAGCCATTACCACAAACTACTGAAGCCATTCATCCACTGTAGAAACCAGCATCTCCTCTGTCTGAGCGCGTGTGAGGCTGAGGTATGAGCTATAGGTGAATGTCATACTGTGATGAGCGTCTTTAGTAGCATTATTTGCCAGAATCTTCTTCCTGTCTCATATCAGTGTTGGTCAGAGAAAACAAAACAATTTAAAGATGTCACATTTTTGTGGCATTTTAGATTTTAAAAAAAGTAATTGACAGATAACTGTCACTCGTTGCAGCCCTAGTAACAAGGAATCTGCAAAATACAAAATATATAATTCATTGCCATATAATTGGGTTTAAAACAATTTATTCCAGCTAACACATAGCTGGGATAAAGGAACATACCCCACACTATCCTAAACCATTCGATATTATCGATAACCACATGAGGTGATATTTTGCCGGAGCAGGGTGGTTCCCTGCCGGTAGCCTTTAAGGTAAGAATGTTGCACAAATGCACAGAATGTTCTAGGACTGTAAACTTTATGTTAGCAGCACAGAAGAAAATAAAATCTGTTAAGGGGAACCTTCAACAAGCTTTCCCACAACATTCTGGGAACATAACCACAAGGTTACTTTTATGTTGGAAAAACTCTTAAAGTCCAGGGAACATTAGGGATTCAAACATTCAAGTAACCTTTCCTGAACATTCAGCTAACCTTCCAAGAATGTTCGAAGAACGTAACAATAACATTGATTTTACATCAGAAAGGGAAACAATCCAGGAACCCACCTGGAACATTCAATCAACCTTTTCAGAACATTACAGAAATATATCAATAACGTTGTTTTCAAGTAAGAAAAACTTGAATTTTTAACATCTAGGAAATGTTAAGGGGAAAAATTCAGGTAACCCATGAGGAGCATTCAACGAAGCTTTCCCAAACATTCTGGAAACATATCAATAATGTTTTCAAGTAGGAAAACATCTAGGGAACATTAAATGGAAACTTTAAGTATCCTTCCTGGAATATTCAACTAACCTTCCAAAAACATTCTGGAAATGTAACAATAGCATTGGTTTTATAACAGACGTTTTAACATCTAGGGAACAGTAAGAGGAAACTGTCAAGTAACTTTCCTCAAACATTCAAATAACATTCCCAAAACATACTGGGAACACACAATAATCTTGTTTTTACATCAGGAAAAACTTGTCATTTTAAAATCTAGGGAGAGTGAAAGGGAAACGTTTAAGCAGCCTTCTTGGAACATACAACTAATCCTTCCCAGAACATTCTGGGAATGTGACACTGACGTTAGTTTTGCATCAGAAAAACTTGAAGGGAACGTTATGGAGGAACGTTCACTTAACCAAAAACAAACATTTACAAAACACTTTTAAAAACAGATTTTACTAGCTGGGATGTTTCTGAGTCTACTTTAGGATCATTTCCATCCTCATTAGCTGTTTTAAAAAAGTTCTAACATTCTTTTGTGAAAGTGGAGCACAACATCTATAACATCCACCATCAAGCAGGTAAAGTGAACATGGTAAAGAAGGATGAAAAGGAGAAAGTTATAAAGAAAGATTAGACAAGGAACAGAAGGTGAAAGAGGCAGAGTGGCGAAGCAGGCGAATGATAAGAGCCTGAGACAGAACAAGATAGAAAGAGTGGGATTCTTCTTCGCTCATCACTGAAGGTCAACAGCCTGCCGTCCCCACAGAAAGCGGCACTCACTGCTGCTTCTCTCTGCACTTGTTTCTCAACATGAGCTTGGCCCAGTCTTTCTCTGTTTTGATGTTACACAAAGACAAAAAACAAAAAAACACAGGTGGCTGAAACCAAAGAGCTCTAACTTCTGAGAAGAGAGTGTCGAAAGTAAAGTGAGTTTGTTGGAGTCCCTAGATGGGCATTTGTTAAATGTCAGTGGTACAGCCAAGCCTGCTGAAGCGCGTGTGTGGAGAGCGTTTGTGGGTCTGTGACAAAGGGAGAGAAGCAGAGAATGCTAGAGCAATCAGCAAACTGAAGAGTAACACTGTAGCTGCTACAAAAACAATAAGGCTTTTTGTTCTTTTTTTGACATGCAATGTGAAACCACGCATGAATAATTTGCCTAAAAACACAGACAGTAGAAACTGGAAAAAAAAAAAAAAAAGATTTATTCAGATTAAAGAATAGATATGACAAGAAAGTTATTTGAATTTGCAGTGCTGCTCTGCTGGTTCTGCGTTTTGGATGTTGCTTCCACAACAATGAAATGTGCTGCATGCCCCCTGGGCTTTTGTAATTGGAAACTTTTGAGGTTGTCAGTGTTCATCAAGTGAAATTTGGTTATTTGATTTTCGCCCACAATTTTTCATACAACCTTGAGATCATTACAACATGGGTCTTGTTTTTGTTGTTTTGGCAATCATGTCTGTCCGTCTAACAATGTGTTCTCCAAAGTAAATGCTGAAATCTGGAGGAATGTTCACCACAGCAAAGCCTGATAGAGCAGCAGCTAGGTCAGACAATTCAGGCAGGTTGCAATCAGGCCAAAATTATTTTATCTAAAACCTCTTTATTTACAGGTAAAACTATGGGTGCACCAAAAATGTCAGTGAATCTTAACTCAACAAGAGGAAAGTAAATAAAGTAAGTAATAGAATATTCATTTTTATTTATAACATTACTTATTCTGATAGTTGCAACGATGTAAAACAGAGCCTATTTTACTGAGTTTGAGTTCTATTTTTCTAAACTGCATAAAAGGGATAGTTTTGATTATTTAATGCGGGGTTGTATGAGGTACTTTTCCAATGCAAAATCACTGTTATAAAAGCCAAATTCAGCCAAATTTTATGTTGCATAAAATGGGAGTTGCTGTTGATCTGTTGTGTTCCTTCAATGTTTTAAAAAGACAAAGTCACACAACAACACAAACAACCAGATCCAGGCATCAACAGACCACCAACTTCCATGTTCTGCGAGGTAAAATGTTTGATTTCGGCTATGGAGTTTGGTTGGCTTGGAGATAACGGTATTCAACCTATATAACAGCAGTTTCCTACCAGAAAAGGCTGGTAAGGCTGCAAGGTAAAGTGGTGAAAATATGCTAAATACAGTGTACTCTTAACTAATGTTGTTTTTTTTTTTTTAGGTCTACCTTTTTTTTAGTAGCAAACAGAGCAGACAGAAAAAGGAGCAGAGAGAAAGGGGGTGGCATGCACCAAAGGGCCGCAGGCCCAAAACATGGGGAGCATGCTCTACCAGCTGAGCTACAGAGGCACTCCTATTATTCATAGTAATCACACTGAGCCCTATGCAGCTTTGTATTTAATTTTAGAAAATCTAACCAATCAACCTCATGACTGCAGGGATACTGTTGCAGCTGAATCAATGACTGGAACTATCAAAATAAGACTTGAATTGTATTAAACCAGAATTATTCTTTAATTAAAGTAAACACTGATTAGCCATATTGCTTTCTTGTCTAGTTGTGAGCCATAAATGTTCAAACACAGGCTTGTATTTGCTTGATTGTGCTGCCTGATTATCTAGAAGTTTGCTTTGAGGAGCTGCTTAAACCCAGATTGATCTCCTTGGGTTACCCAAGCCCTAATTGCTTTTCTTCACCTTCTTTGTAGAACAGCCCAAAGGTTCTCGCTTTCAAATTCAATTTCTGGTCTTTGCTGTGATTCAGAACTAAGATTTCCTGCCGGATGACTGTTTGAAACTATCGGTTTCCTCCTAATGAGATTACTGCATCAAAAAAAAAGGCTCAGTAATGGAAGGTGGTATTATGAACAGGCAACGACTTGAAGCCAAAACAATCATTTTACTTTATATTATTGCATAAAACAGTGCTGAAATTACCTCTTCATTAGTCATTCGTTTTGATCTTTGCCATAATTAAAGCCGTCTGTTTTCCAAAAAATGTGTTTTTAATGTTTGGGTCATTTACAGGGCAGCATCCCACAAGAGGAAAGGAAGAGTGGGACTGGTATTTTAGCAAAGCCTTTGAGAGGACACAATTTATGCTGATCACCAGTACAGATAGAGGTGCCACAGTTCTTTCTCATGATTACATTTGGAAATTTTTAAAGTGATATAAACCATAGTCCATAAATATGGAGAGCCTTTAACATGACTTATATATTATATGTCAGTGACAGCATGTTGGTAACAAAATGTTCAATGTCAGAATTTAAATAAGTTATTATTTGGTGTCCTGCTACCACAATCACCGTGCAGTCAATAACATCTGATGGTAACTATGGTTACAGAGTCTGCAGGATAGGCACAAGGGCAAATGCAAAATCAGTTATCTGTGTGGCTTGGTGCAGGTAGAACTGTCAGTGTTTAAATTGTCTGATTAATTTCAGTGAATTTAGAGAGGGAGCAGGGAAAATCCATCCATGTTCTGCTGGGTTGCAATGGCACCAGACTATGCAAGGTAGTCCAGACATCCATCTTCCCAGCAAGATTTCCAGCTCCTCCTGAGGGATCCTGAGGCATTCCTAAACCAGACGAGATATATATAATCTTGCCGGCATATTCTGAGTCTCCTCCCAGTTGGATGTGCCCCGATCACCTCCAAAAGTAGGTGCCCAGAAGGCATCCTGATCAGATGCTCAAGTCACCTCAAATGACTCCTTTCAATGAGAAGAACAAGTAGCTCTACTCTGAAATCTCTCTGGGTGTCTGAGCTCTTCGCCCTCTCTCTAAGGCTGACACAGGCACCTTGTGGAGGAAACTCATTTTGGTTGGTTGTATCTGCAGTCTAATTCTTTGGGTCCCAACCTGAAGCACATGACCAGGGGGAGGGGTGGGGCGTGGTTGGAAACTAGATCAATTTGTAAATCGAAAGCCAAAGCCAATCCCTCTTCACCAGAAATGCGGATGCCACATAAATCCATTTGTTCATCTCACACTCCATTTCAACTCTCATAAGTTATTAAAATGCTGAATCGAAATTGAGAGCAAACTCAATAAGTAGCTTATAAAACCTACATTGTTGAGCCATTGCACAGCTTGGTCACCACAGATGATAGGCATATAATCCCATTTCTCTGATGATTCTAAGTCATCCAGGATATCTAGTTGCCCTCAGCTCAGTAATTCCAGACATTACACAGCCAGAAAGCCTTTTTTAACATGGGGTTAATCCCGTGAAATGCTCACAGATTGGTTTAGGCAGAAAAACTACTTGGGTAGGTTTTGGCACAAAACTACTTTGTAGGGTTTAGGATAGGACCCTGTGTGTACAATAAATGTGGCAACGCCTGCGAGCTAGTTCAGGCAGTCAACTCGAGCTGCTACGCCAACCTCACGTGACATACCTCATTCTCAATGCTACATACCAAACGCACACTTCCAATCTCGCGGTCTATTTAAACTGCTGAACCTCCCATTTCTCCCTCTGCCTGCCTATGCATTGTTGCCCCGCACTAGCATTGCTGCCTGCTCTTTAACCCCACCACCACCCCAGCATCCACCTGCAGGCTCTGACGGGGGGTTCAAGAATTTGCTCATCACTCCCCTTGTCTCTATGTAACTTAAACTGCGGGGAGTGATGAAGTTGGAGCCTAGACGCCAAACTCAAATCATGTTCTGCTGCTGAATAAACATTCTAAACGTGAGTTGTCTGACTGAACTATGTTACATTACATTCATCATGTGTCACTGAAGACAGTCACTAGACGACAGTTACAGGACAAAAGTCACATGATGCACATAATGCTATATACCCTACAACTTTTAATAACATTTTGGTTTCACTTGGGGTATGAACCCTGCTCGCCTGGGTGAAAGTCCTGTGTTTGTTTGAGCCATCCATCCACAACACCTCCTCAAGGGACTTGCTCTTGCTTTATATTATATTACATAACATCTGTAGGAGCTGCTGAAGGGTAGCGACAAATCATCAGAATTTTATATGATTCTTATCTAAATCTTTGAATTCTGTTTCTGTGTTTCAGTGCAGTGATTGGGAGCAGCTTTCACCAGACATAAAAGCACCCTAGTGACTGAGATAATCCTTCACAGACAACTTTTAAAAAATGCCTATGTGCAGAGTAAACTAATGTAGATAAAAGAGTGAGTCACACTTCATAATTTGTCATCATTAATGTGATGATACTGCTGATGTTCTGAAATTAAATACTTATCTCAAGTTTCCTGTGTGAGAGCTGATGTATCCAAAAAGCCTGAAAAAAGACAGCTTAGCTGGTTTTGTAACAGATCTCTTGTATAAAAGGACATTTAATTGCATATACATCTATACACCTATGAAGCAAGGAATTTTAGTGTGCCTTTGAAACACTGGGGCAGTATTTTCCCCATATTTATCCATTTGAGTCAGTTACATCAATCATCACTAACAAACTTTTGGGGAGGGGGGGTGTAATTAAAGTTTAAATTAAAATTATTGTAATATGTGCCATAAATTTTACACCTATTTTACTTCCCCATGTTCCCCAACACTGTGCTGCAAGAGGACAGTATTCACCATAGTTTACATCAAACACAGTCCTCTTTATGACATTGACTCAGTTCAGAAAATGCCTCTGGTATCAAAAAGTCAAAAGAAAATGCAAATGAACTATTGATTACGCCTTATGTCTATTTATGTGTTCAGCTATTGATTGTATTTTATTTACTTAGGTGGTTGTAAATTGTATTTTCTGACCAAATTTTCCAGCCATATTTTTGTATTATTGATTTTTCATTCAATTTGCACTTACTTTTTAATTGAAACACAGAAATTTTCAGATCTTTTAGAAGTAAAAACTGAAAATAATGAGGACCACACACCACGGACTATGAAGTGAACAGTATCCCATTGAGAACATGCTGGTCTCATTGGTAAAGACTGGAACTGTAGTTGCTTGAGCAGTTCTCAGTAGATATCTCCCACCCAGTTCAAATGAATTTCATGCTCTTGCTGCGTTTCCATGTGTCTTTTAATTCTGTCACTGAAAGTGGCTGCACAGTGTGTGTGTGTGTGTGTGTTCTTTATGGATGTGTGTTCTCTGCAGCCTCTGCATTTGTGTGTCCTATATGTGACTTGTTTCATGTGGATCTGTTTTGTGCATGCATGTAATTTTAATCAATTTTTGAGGAACTGTGAGTGTGTGTTGCCTGCCGTTAAGTATACTCCTATGAACATGTGTCGTATGGTCACAGGATGGAAGCTGCTCACTTAACCAACGTGTGTGGGTCGCCTGTGTTCTGGGAGTTCTGTATGTGGTGTGGTTGCAGACAGAAAGCAGCTCTCTTTTGCGTCTGCGTGTGTCTGAACGCGCCTGTGTGTGGTGTGGTCAAAGGCTGAAAAGAGCCTCGGTTCACATGGGAACAAATGACAGGATCTGGTTTAGTGCGCCTATCTGTAAAAAGATGAAAGAAACCAAACTGGTAAAAATTGGAGCTGAGACCCTGCCAGACCTCCCACAGAGATTTCACTGCAGCGTCAGATGGTCAGTTGATGGTCACCAGTTTTTACACTGCACAGTGATGAGCCACCTCAGTAATTTGAATGCCACCACTGCTTCAAAATACGTGTCATAAAGGAACTCATTACAAACCAAATTTGGGACAGCTACCAAACAATACAGGGGAAATGCAAAACAGACAAAACAAACAAATTACCCTTATTCACCGCTATTACTGCCTAAATGACAAACTCACCACATAGCTGGGCTGCTATATAAATATTCCTGGAGATTTTTGTTGCTAAGATAGGGTCTTGACGATTAAATGGAAAAAAAAAACTGTGCCAAATAGGAATCTCATCACTTACTGAGCACAGGCAGACTAATATTTATCTCCCTTTACCACTTGTGCTCTCTCTTTTTGTCTCATATGCATACAACAAACCCACCATGTCATTCTGCTCCAGTAATGTAACATCAGCAAGGAAAATAGAATAAAATGCTACAAATTTACTTTGTGTCTTTCTGCCAAAAACAGAGAGAACAAAGACAGTATTTTGTCTCCCCAAATCCCATCTTCTCTTGGACACATTTAACCATCCCTTCAGTCTATTAAACACAGGGATGAGCCCATCATTCCTGTCCAATGAAAAGCACCTCCAAAAAAGCAACTTTTTTTGAAGTGCAACAGCCTTGTTTTCAATTTAAATTAAAGCTGCTTCAAAGCATTTCTTACATTAAATTATAAAGGACAATTTTCTCAACACATTTAAGATATTTTTTTCTCTCTGTTTAAATCAAAATACCAAAAAAAACACCAAACATGAATTACAGATATATTGTGACTCACAGATCACAACAGGACATATCCCAATACATGCCTCACAATATGCTACTCCCATAGGTAAGGCCTTTACACACCCACAACAAATAAACTGCACAAAATTGTGAATAATTCTGAGGCAAATTTCAACAAGCCTGACTATTCACATGAAGCATGACACAATTTTGAGGATAAAATATTAAGCATTTAAAATAAATTGTCCTGCGGCACAAAAGATGTGATCAACATCAGTAATGATGACCTGGGGGTCCTTTTACTTAATAAAAAGAAGAAGAAACAATATATCTGGTTACAGCCAATAATTGTGAAAGAGAGGAGAACTGCTTGGTTCAGGAGCTGAAAAGAATCTACCACAGCCGCTTCACACAGTATTTCAGGAGCACTAGCGCTACTGCTGACACCAAGTTTTGAAGAATCAGAAGAGGCGACTGACCCGGAGTAGCTTGCCATAGATAAGATGGATTATATGATCTCTAAACAGCTCCAGGTGTGCGCAGTGCATATTTGGCTCATTCATATTCTTTGACACAAGGGGGTTGCCTGATTGGAAGTTTAAACAAACAAATTTTAAGCAGAATGTTGAAGCTTGATATATGACCGTCATTCTGAATTTGCAATTCCTCTCCAAACTTCTCTGTATATTTTTTTCCCCTTTTATCATATAAAATAGAAACAAGCGACTCTATGAAACAAGTGATTTGCTATGTTGAAGGTTTTGAATTTGATGTTCCCAACAATATGTAGTTTGATTGGTCAGATGTTTTCCTGTCAAAAATGAAACTTTGGACCTTGGTCCAAAACAATAAATGCTGCTCAGCAAAGTTCAGTTGTTGATGTAAAAGTTTGCATTGACTAGATACAGATTTGAAAAATACTGATGTGTGAGTTAATCGCATGAAAGAAAAAAAAAATCCATGTGGTGTGAAAAGGCCTGACACCTAAGTGTTTTATAATGGAACTGAACAAAGTAATGCAGCTGTTATGTAACATAAAAATTACATCATTACACCATGTTAATAAAAATAATAATAATAATAACTCTGTTTTATTCATTAAATATTTTTTTTTGTTAAAGATCACCCAGTTGCATCTAAACACATGCTATTTTGCTTCTATTTGCTTAGGTTTTAAGCTATCCACCACCTGGAATTCTGCTTCCACCCTAATGAAATAAAGTTTACTGGAATTATCGAAATTATATTTTGTTAAACTGTTTCCCAATATGTTTAACTGTACAAACAATGTCCCAGTTATTTGGGATTATTCACAGTCCCAGCTATCAGCAGTTTTTAAGCTATTCCTCAACTAAAGAAATAATAATCCTCACACACAATTATAAAGCAGATGTTCCTTTCCTGACTCTCCCTTTTCCCACCTAAACAACAACCTCGACAGCCGCCAATGTTCTTCATCTCTACATCACCATGGTCCTTGAATATCTGTCCTCATATATCCCCAGTCGCTCTCTTATCAATGTCATGTGTCACTCTTCACCCCTGAGAGTCAAATTTTAGTGCCTGTCCTAATGTGGTACCACTTTGAAATGAAAATCTGAAGGAATTCCACTCTATGAAAGAAAATAAAGTTTTGCATTTCAATCATAATTCAGAGATGACATGCTGATGCACAACAGAGCACCCTTTCTGGCATCAGTTGCAGTGCTCTTGACAGCACTGTTAGGAGAAGTGGCAATCACAGTGGCCAGCACAGGAGTAGAGTCATCTCTGTTAACTGCTACTGCTCAGGAGATGTGTGGCTATTTTCTGATGAGTTACAAGGTTTTCTTCATGTTTTTAATTACTCTTCTTACTTCTATTATAGGTGGGTTGACAGATGCAGTCACCTTTTAAAACCTATGCAAAACCTGCACACATTTTGCGTTTTCATTCCTTTTAAATTTGTTTATAAAATATACTTATCAGGTGATTATCCTGATCGTACACCTGAAGTTGTATTTTGTATTGATTTGGAAATCTGTGGGGGTTTAAAGGCAAAGTTTGGCGGTTTTCATATGTATGTCCATTCAATGTTGATCATGTAAATATAGTCAATTGAAGCAATAAATTCCTTAATGCATGCTATCTTGGTCGAGAAAACTAAGTTCTTCTGCTGCAAAATCCGCTCTTCTTCCTGCATCCAGTGATGTCACTGTGATGTCATGGGATGTATGGAAAAACTACAGGCTGTTTCGATTTGGAGCAAAGTAATAGTTATAGGCAAGGGTGGTGAAAACACGTCAACATGAGTGTGGGAGTCGCCAGCTCGCCTGCAGTGTATCCTGGTACATGTAGGCTCTACTGCACAGCTCTGTGAACAGCTCTTGGTCAATATAGCATGCACTGAGAAATTTATTGCTTCAATTGACTACATTTACCACCAACACTGACTGGACATCCACATCCACAAAGTGATGAACTTTCCCTATAATGACCACAAAGAAGTTTATATTCTGAAGTTACATACAATTTACTGGATTTTATGGTTGATTCAAAATTTCAGACTCAGTATCTACTCTATTTGCTGAATATTCTTTTGATCTCGACAAGGAAACGTAATATTTGCTCAGGTAAATGGACTGTATTTATATAGCACTTTTCTAGTCATAGACAAAGCGCTTTCACAACTACAAGTCACATTCACCCCATTCACACATTTTCACACACTAATGACGCAGGTGGCTTCTTCTACAAAGACCCAACCTGTGCATCAGAAGTCATTCACACACATTCATACACCATTGGCTCAGCCATCAGGAGCAATGTGGGGTTCAGTGTCTTGCCCAAGGACACTTCGACCAATCGAACCACCAACCTTCCGATTGGGAGATGACCCGCTCTATCACTGAGCCACAGCCGCACCAGTAGGACACACCTTCTCACAGAAGACTATATAAACTGATATAAGATGAAAAAAAAGAAAGAAAATCCAGACCAAAAAATGCATTTTTAGTCTGTGAACATGACTTAAAGAGAAAAAAAAGTTTCACATTTTATTTAAATCTTTTTTTATTTGAAGCTCTCTAATTTTTCCAAGAATTTGTTTTACTTTATATTATTTATAACTCATTTTATTTTCAATTGACATATATTACATTTTCTTTTATTATTGTTGGTTTTTGATTTGTTGGTAAAATACACAGACTACATTACATAGAGTTACATGTGAAGGGTGGGTCTTCCACCCCTCACAGTTAGATCAAATATCCACATTGTTGCACAGATGGTCTTGGAGCTGCTCTATCGGAGCACTTGGGGGGTTAAGTTTGTTGTTAAAGGGCACCTTCACGGTAAGTGCTCAGGGAGGAGAAACCATGAGTCTTTTCTTCCTTGGAGCAGATTTTTCCCTGTTGGTTTTCGGCTGGTAACCTTATGGTCGAGAGGTCTTTGC
>JAJHUR010074361.1:0-13715 GCA_027495735.1 Lutjanus campechanus
GTGTTGATCTCTGTGTTGATCTGTGTTATTGGAACTAAACTGAGGCCCTCTGCATCTGTTAGGTCATGAACAGACTCTGTGATAAGCTGTTAGCTGTAGCTTTTAGCCAACTCACAATATATCATGATAATCAATCATTAGTCAAGAAACAGCAGTAATAGTGTTTAATTTAACATGATTTATCTGGTCAGGTCATTTGTTTAATAAAGAAACTTGAACTTAAAATGAGGAGGAAAAAAAATGAAACTGAAAAAACAAGAGAAGAAACTTCTGTTTTTTATCTCTGTAATTATTACTGATTGATTGATTGATTGTCAGCACTTTCAATTAAGGGTAAAGGGAATTACACAGAATTTGCAGCCCTCTTGTTATTTAGTGTGAAAAGTTGTATCGCCCAGCGATAATAACACAAACTTCATTTTAGTGCTGCAACTATCAATTGTTTTCATTGTTGATTAATCTGCTGATTATTTTCTAAATTAATCGATTAATTAATCTTGTCACAATCTTGTCATGTGGAGCACAGTCGTACATCTTTCCTGTAATGATTATTTTTTATTATCAATTCATCTGTCCGTCATTTTCTTGATTAATAAATTAGTAAAATGTCAGAAAATAGTAAAAAATGAACCAAGACCAAGAAAAAGAGCAGACACTATTCACTTTTAAGAAAGTAGAATCAGAGAAATTTGACTTATTTTGGCTTAAAAAATGACTCAGACTGATTAATCGATTATCAAAATAGTTGTTGATTTGATTAAATAACCATTTACTCCATTAATCATTGTAGCTCTACATAATTTCTCACCTTCGCTGCTTCCAGCTTCCACAACATGTCCTCAGTCGTGACCTATATTGTCAAGAATTACTGATATCGATCAATATGAAACTTTCTTATCGCGGTGGGTTTTTCAGCTGTTTCGTCCTACATGAAACTGAAAACGGCCCTTTTAAAACTCCAAAGTCCTTCATTAAGTAATGAACATGAAATAAAATAGAAAATAATTTATGACAAGGTTGCACAGTTAATCGTTGCAGTTCTACATGTAAAGATACTAAAAACTCAAGGTGGAATACATACATACATATATATTATATATTATATATACCACAATGAAAACACCAGTTAAACAATATTTATTGTGATATTGAAATAACAAAAAAAAGACGAATGACTGGAAAATAATGACCTTTACTGAATAATACTGATGTAAACAGTATTGTTGTTCATGTAACATTAGTTTTTTTCCGTTTAGTTTAAAGTTTTTCTTCTTTCCTTCTTTAATAAAATAAAAGTATCAGCCTGAACGTGTCCAAACATTAACTAACCTGAGAACAGTTGCTGATTAATTTACTGTCAGTCAGTCAGTCAGTACATTATTTGACTTTACAAAATGATAACTTGACACATTCAGCTCTCCGTCTGAGGAGGATCAGATCTGATCTTTGCTGCTTTGCATGCTGGGAAGTCTGGCAGCAGCCTAACAGGAAATGATCCAAACGCTGGAAAGAAAAGCTGTAAACAACCCAAACCGGCCTGGACTGATACTAAAATCAACAGCACACTGAAAATCTAACTGAATTCAGAAGGTTTGCAAACAGTATTAATCAGCGTGTTTGCAGACAGACTTTCAGGACTTTATCTCAACCTTCTTCTCACCTGCAGCTGGTTTACAGTTTACAGTTTGATCCGTTACAGGCCTGAAGGAGTAAACAACAGTCACACCTTCAAGTAAATTTACTGCTAAAAATAGTTTGGTTTAACCTGACAGACTCTTCCACTGAGGAGGCGGTAGATACAGTATATTTAGGTGAATTTAACTGTGACTGACCAGCATTCAGTTCATTTTAACAGCCAGCAGAGCTGATCACCGATCACAGCTCAATATTTTGTAATTTAATGATATTAATATGAAGCTGTCGCAGAATCTTCTTTCTCCTGCTTTCATCATTTTTAAAGACGCTCCGATGAGGACTGAACAGTTAATCAAAATGTTTGTTTGAAGAATGATTGTGGTGCTGCAGAGACGTGCTGACCTGCACATCAGATCACAGTTATCAGTAAATATCAGTAAAAATAATAGCAACTTGATATCTTTTTCAAATTTGTTCAGCCCTAACTCCGATCAGGATCACTGATCGGTGGAACCAGTATCGGCCCATCACAGGGTTTATTTGAAGCCTTCTGTTTGTCGTGTAGCATTTATTTATTTATTTAACTTTTCTTAACAACTTTGTATATTGAGTATAATTATAAAACAACTTGAAAATGATCACAGAGGTGCTCAGGGGCCTGTTGCACAAGACTGTGGTTGAATTTGCTTCAAACTATTTGAAAATATTTCTTAAAACTTGCTTTTTTTAGTATCTAATTATTTTAAAAATCTTCAGTGAAAGAACAAGAAAATAATGACAGATGTAGGCTGATGCTGATTGTCCTTTAAAGCCTTTAATTGATGAGTCAATGCACATTTCTGATGTTAATCTTTGTTAGATTATTTAACCAGTTAATGGGACTAATAGTTTCAGCTTCTTACAAAGAAATTCATTTAGATTTTGGCTGTTTTCAGTCTGCTTCTGCTTCTGTTGTGTGTTGTGTGATGTTTGAGGTGTTGATCAGTTCACCGTCTAACCTTCAGTCAGCTGCATGTTACAGTCTCACACTGTCAGATTAAACAGATTTATTTTAACTTTGTTCTTTTAATCTATTTCTGGCTTTGTTTCTGTTGGTCTTATGAAGCAACCTGACCCGTGCTCGCGACACCGCGGCCAACTTCCTCTCATACGTGTTCCCTCTGACCGACCCGCTGTGCTCTGCTCTCCCTCAGCCTAGACTCTGCATGGCGACGGACGGGCAGCAGTGGGAGTGAGCAGCCAATCAGCCAAGGCCACCGGTAGCAACATGGCGTCCCGTCAGAGGAACTCGGTCCGGATCCTGTCCAGCCGGGAGCGAGGCTCCCAGACGTTTGGCTCGCAGAGGCTCCTGCAGCTGCTGGTGGAGGAGAAAGTCCGCTGGATGAAATGGCAGAGTCAGGTGTGTTTCTGTCAACAGGAAGTCAGAGAGACTGGGATCAGTTTCTATTATAAATAAACAGTATTTCATTTTTATTGTCACATTTATTCAGGCGGTGCAGCACTGCTGCCGACCCTGTGTTTCATTTTATCAGTTGTGTTTTCTTATGATTGTGTTTTGTGGTGAAACTGAAGGCAAATTTCCACATTGTGGACAATAAAGTTTTCATGTTCAGTCTTGTGTGTTGTGAATATATATCGTACTTATAAATATATTATCTCAACATCATGATTTAACTATTTTGATAAACTATCTCAGGAAAAACATTTACAAACACAGCTGTTCTGTGCTTCTGTACAGTTTGAAATCCATGTAACTGAGTTTAACTGAGTTTGTTTGTGGTCCCGACAGAAAGTGGAGCTGCCGGACAGCCCTCGGTCCACCTTCCTGCTGGCGTTCAGCCCCGACAGGTGAGAATAAGAGTTTTCAGAGTTCACGTCAGAAATGTTTTTTATTGGATCTGCTGTCAGACTAAGAGGCTGATCAGATATTTTACAGGTGACAAAACGTGAGGTGCCCTGCCCTTTTTATTGAAGCTGTTTTTTTTTAAAAAAAGGAGATGCGCAGTGCACTGTTTAGAGTTGTTGCTAGGCAACCATCAAATCAGCCTGCTAGCAATCAGTGAAATGATGATGAATCTCAAGTACCTGCATCCAGGCTGCTGTTTTCTGTTCACATCCTGGTAACTACGGTTTGTAAAATCATATAACATCAGGAATCAGTAATTTGTCCTCCATGGTTGTTATTTCTACACATCTGTAAACTTTTCATCAGCACCACAGAAGGCTCGTCTCTCAATATTGATAATCTGATTGGATTGATGGTAAAAAAAAACAAAAAAAAAACTTGAATGATGTCAGATGTTTTTCTTTGTTCAACTCGAGCAGCTCATTACATCTGTGCTGCAGCCTCAGCAGGCAGTTTGTCAGTATTTTGATGTAGAAAACTAAGGTTGTAAACTGTGTCATGAACTAAACACCGGACCGGAGTTTGATGTTTAACCACGTTCAGCACAGACGTGTTGACGTGAACTGCTAATGTTAGCTACACTGTGCAGCAGCTACAGGTTCTAACTGTCATTTACCTGCAGGTATCAGTGATCCTGATCACTCTGAAAATGTGATTAACAGCCCGACATGGCTCTTATACACACAATATTTCTCAGACGATGTTTTAACATAATCAGTTAATAAATGTGCTCAATTTGACTCTTTTCTGACTGTTTTATTTCTTTCAGACTAGTCGGCTAGTCTAAATAAAATTTAGTCTTTAATCGACAGAGAAATTAGTCACCAGAAACGTCCTTACTCGAGGCGTTCAGAGCGCTCCTGCAAAACCACGAGGTGTTATGAGCAGGTGTCCTGGACGCGTTAGCGACATACTAAATGCTTCCTGCCTGCCAAAAACAAGGCCTGCACAGTTAATCACATATAATCAAAACTGCAATATGGCCAAGTGTAAAATCCAGATCGCAGAACCAGAATGTTATCACACTTTTTTGAAAAAGGAAAAAAAAACAGAATTTTTGATGAAGTCCTGGAGTGCTGCAGAGACGTCCTGGCCTAAAAGTCTTTTTCATCAGATCACAGACATCAAAAGTCACGTCATCACTATTTTGTTTTCTTCTTTCAGTAAAAGTGAAAATTTTAATGCAAAAATTCCCCACTGCTCATATCTCAGATCTCTGTCAGACAGATCGCAGTATGACAGATCATACAGCTCTGCAGAAAACAACTGAAAAAAGATCAGTTTGATCTGAGCCTGTATGTTGGACATAAATTATGCTTGGATTATTGATTTACGTTAAAAATTTGTCGACCGACCATTGTCAGCTCATCCATCAGCAATCTTTGTTCGTCCCCACCTCCTCCTGTCTTCTCTCGTCTCAGCTGTGCACAAGCAGCAATTTCACTATTTTACACACGCTGCACACGTTCACTACACCTAATAAACAAAATAATCTCACAAAGTGTCAAGAAATTAAATTTTCTCACAGATATTTTCCTTTTTAAACACAGAAATACAACTGTAAACCTTTTGAATTCAAGTTTCTCTCTTTTAACTGAACTAAGACGACTTTAATTCGTACATTAACTCCTTGAAACTCTTTGTTCGTCTGTTCACTCTTCCAGCAATCATCAACTCTGCTTTGGTCAGATTAAATCCTTAATTCCTGAAGTGTTCCTCTGACTCCTCACCCAGCTCAGAGCACTCCTGGTCTGGCTGAGCGGGTGTGTCCTGTGTCACTGGATGAGAGTGCTAATGAAGTGTGAATTTCTTTCCTCAGCGTGCTCGCTGTGTGTTCACTCGAGGGTTAGGGTCATGATTCTCCAAATCAACGATTCGACTTGACTTTCAGTTTTTAGGTCACAATCCTGTTCGATTTTTCCTTTTAAACATACGGTATGTATGTTTAGAAAGAACTGATAACTTTTGACTTTTCATTTGATTTTGATCAATTTAATATTGAAATTGTGACTCCCTGCGTGTCGACACACAGCTGGCAGACGTCTGTCTGTTTATCAGGCAGTTATCAGAACTAATCTTAACATTTATTGAACAGTTTGTGCTGTGAACTCTTTTTTTCTTCTCTCAGGACTCTTATGGCTTCCACACACGTCAACCACAACATTTACATAACGGAGGTGAAGACTGGAAAGTGCCTACATTCCTTAGTGGGCCACCGTAGAACCCCCTGGTGTGTGACCTTTCACCCCACCATCCCCGGCCTGGTGGCCTCCGGGTGCCTTGATGGCGAAGTCCGTATCTGGGACCTGCACGTGAGTACCAGCAACATCTGGAACCAGAGCTGCAACCAATAATCAATCACCTGATTAGTTGACAGCTATTAATTTTTGCCTGAATTCTCTGATTTCAGCTTCTTAAATGTGAATATTTTCTGGTTTCTTTCCTCCTCTCAGACAGAAAACTGAATATCTTTGAGTTGAGGACAAGAGACATTTGAGGAAACACTGATCAGCATTTTTCCTTTTTTTCTGACATTTTATAAATCAAACAATCAATTAATTGAGAAAATGATCAACAGATTAATCTATAATGAAAATAATCAGTAGTTGCGTCTCCAGTTAGAACCTTCCTGTGATATAAAACCTTTGAGGTACAACATGACGTATTTTTGTCCTTTCGATGACGTGTGACTCACTTCTTCCATGCAGATTAACGATATGTTGATAAATTGATGAGTCGAATGAAAGAAAATCAATCAGCAACTATTCTGAGAATCGATAAATGTGAGACTTTGCTTCTTTTCTCGGTCTAGTAAACTGAATATCTTTGGGTTTTGGACTGTTTGGTCGGACAAAACGAGAAATTAGATGACATCACCTTGGACTCTGGATTTTGAGGGCATGTTTCACTGTTTTTTTTTTTTTTTTACATTTAATAGATTTATAGAGAAATTGATCAGCTCTGCAGCAACTTCTGGACAAATATTCCAATATCACAACTGTGAAACATCACACTGCTCTCGTTGGCTTCAAATAAAGTGATTGAAAATATCGACTCAAGGATTTACAGAGTCACTACTGAAGTTTATAACGTGACCAGTTTGTGTCTTTGATTATCTGCAGTGATGACGATGAGTTTGTGTCCGTTGTTCCTGCAGGGTGGCAGTGAGAGTTGGTTTACGGAGAGTAATGTTGCCATCGCGTCCCTGGCCTTCCACCCGACCGCTCAGCTGCTCCTCATCGCCACCAACAACGAGCTCCACTTCTGGGACTGGAGCCGACCGGAGCCCTTCGCCGTGGTGAAGACGGGCAGCGACACAGAGAGAGTCCGGTGGGTTGGACAGCAGCTGTGGTCACCCGAGAGTTAACCAGTGA
The DNA here is from genome assembly GCA_027495735.1 of Lutjanus campechanus. Classification (NCBI taxonomy): domain Eukaryota; kingdom Metazoa; phylum Chordata; class Actinopteri; order Lutjaniformes; family Lutjanidae; genus Lutjanus; species Lutjanus campechanus. The sequence continues at coordinate 6,916 of JAJHUR010074361.1, forward strand.
GGTGTAGAGAGTGACGAGTCACCACCAGCCTGGAGGAGCACGTCACTGTGGTGAACACGGGCCGAATCCCAAAATAAGAAAAACGTACAGATCAAAATAAACCCAACACAGATTTCCACGTCTTCAGCATCATTTTATTTTTGCATATTTACATGTCAAAGAACTTTTTTTTTTGTAGCTTTATTTCAACATTTATGTTTATTTTTCAACAGTATATCATAAAAAATCAATTCTATTAAGTATCATTGTATATCCCAATAAATCTTAATATTGAACTACTTAAGAATCTCAACACGTGTTGAATTGACTCCCAAATGTTGTGATAGAATCAAATCAGGAGGTAATCATTCATCCCAGCTCTTTTTATTAACCTGAGCGGCAGAGAGAATCAGACCTCAACACTTCCTCTGTCGTCCTGATAAATTCAGAATAATCGATAAAAGTAGATCCACGAGTACAGCAGCTGTAAGTCACTTGGACTTTTTCCCTGCATGTTGTTAAAGTACCCGGCATTTAAATCATTACTTTTGAATTTTTTATATTAAAAATGAGGCAGACTTCTCTTGTATATGTGGGCTTTTATTGTGAAAACAACAGGAAGTGTCAGGCTTTGTTGAGGAGTGCAGCAAAAAGAAAAATGTGAAGTGTTCTTTTTATTTTAAGCCAGATTTGATGAACAGCTGGCCTTTATTTAGTTTGTGTGAACACATCAACAGAAACTCTTTTATTTTGTCCTTGTGTTCTTTTCAGGTTGGTGAGGTTTGACCCTCTCGGTCACAACCTGCTGACGGCGATCGTGAATCCATCCAATCAGCAGGTGAGTAACTGTGTTTCTGTCGTTAACGTCTCAGAGCTGTAAACTTTGTCCTTCATACAATGAGCAGTAAACAAAGAGTCAATAAAAACAAAGAAATGCAATAAAACGTGATGACTGTTTGTGTTAAACCTGTGAAGCTGACGAGCTCATGTTGGTACATCAGGATGTCTGAGGGAAGTTTTTATAAAAAGAAAGACGATCAGCCCGTCTTGTTTCATATGAATGAACTTTAAAATCAAACTTGAAGTTGTGAATCAATGTTAGTAAAGACAAAAGCAAACAAACATGTATATGAACACACGTCTGGATATTTATATCATGTATCAGCAGAGTTTGAATGCTGTTAAGATCAGATTTGATCATTCATTGAAGCTCTAAACATGGATATGTTTAAAATAAAACACATCAAGATAATATAAGGTGATGTTTAAATGTCAGGAATGTTCATTTATGCACAGATTGACAGATTTATTGATCAGGCCTGTTGTGATCGGTGTGATTTGTTATGAATCGTATCTGTTTGTGTTTCTCTCAGAACGAGGAGGACTCGGAGGTTCCGATGGACAGCGTCGAGATGCCTCACTTCCGCCAGCGCTCCTTCCTGCCTTCGCAGCCAGTTCGCCGCACGCCCATCCTCCACAACTTCCTCCACATCTTGTCGTCTCGCTCCCCGGGCGCTCAGGCCGGAGGCGAGCAGCCCCGCCCTCTCAGTGACAATGGAAGCAGTGTGGGAGAATCTCCCAGCATGCCTCTGGCACAGTACCCCGGCTCCGAGCGCGGGCCTCCCTTCCCGGGCTGCACCCAGCACCTGGGCATGGTTTGTCTATGTAGTCGTTGCTCCATCAATCGCAACCCTTCCCTGGCTGCCACGGCGCCCCCGTCTGATCCCAGGGTGCCATCTGACCCTCCTCAGCCTCCCCCAGCCTCCACCTTCTCCTCGGCCCGTACGGAGCCCAGGCAGCCCTCAGAGCGACCCTCGGCCTTCACCTCCGTCTACTACAGCGCCGGCACTTCTCTAAATCTCACAGCGTCGAGCGGCCTCGAGCCGCACTCCACCTCCAGACCAGGACCCGACTGGACACGTAACCTGCTCAGTATGAGGGAGGGCGGGGTGGGTCAAGGCATGCTGCCTCCCAGAACCTCCTCCTCCTCCATCAGCCTGCTGTCAGTGCTCCGTCAGCAGGACGGCTCGTCTCAGTCCCCCGTCTACACCTCTGCCTCTGAGGGGCGGGGTTTCCCCCAACCGGGGGAGCCGGGGGCCCGAGACGGCGCCGGTACAAGCAGCGGCCATCACCCGTTCTGGGATGGTTCTCGCAGCAACACGGCGTCTTTCCGAAACGTGCTGCAGTGCAACCTGAGCCGCTACTTCATGGAGTTCGACCGCATGCAGGACCTGGAGCCGCCTTTAGGGGGCGGCATGGCGGACGGAGGTCAGGAGCAGAGCCAAGAGCTGCTAAATAATAACATGGACCCAGAGAGGCCTGGACCTTCCTCATCCTCCTCCACCTCCTCCCCCACCATCATCCACTACCAGCCTCCCCTCCCCCCTCCTCCCTCCTCCCACAGCCTGGAGAACAACGTCCCTCCCCCGGCCTCCCGGGGACATCTGAACCGCTGCCGGGCGTGCCACAACCTGCTCACCTTCAACCACGACTCTCAGCGCTGGGAACGCACCAACCAGGCCTCCTCCACCTCCGCCTCCTCCCTGGAACCCTCCTCCTCCTCCTCTTCCTCCTTCCCCTCTTCTTCTTCACCATGGCAGCCGGAGGAAGGCAGGAGGACACTAGAAGCCCCGCCCCAAGAGAGGAGGGGGGCACCTCCGGAGCCCAACGAGCAGCCGCCTCCCCCCGGAGGTGGAGGAGCAGGGACAGTGGCCTTCCCGATAGCGCCGACCCCTAGCCAGCCCGGAGAGCAGACGGTGGGCTTGGTGTACAACCAGGACACGGCTCAGTGGGAGAGGGTGTACCGGCAGGCCGCTGCTGGCAGATCGGCTGAGCCGCCGGAGGCCTTAAGCCAAGAAATGCCTGTTGACCCCCCAGACGAGGACTCCCTGAGGAGGTACCGTCTCTTTTACTTTGCACACCGTGATAAATAATGTGACAACAATGTGATAAAGAGCCACGTGCAGCTCTTTAGCCGCTCTCGACTCGCTCCCTGTGGCTTTGACGGTTCTTTTTTTTACATTTTAATTTTCGCAGGCCTTTAATGATTCTTACGTTCTCCAGTCGTAAAATTGTGTAGTCTGTACATCAAATGTAAAAATGTTTTAATATTTTGTCAACTAAAATGTGCGCCACTCACTCACCAAAACCATCTTGGTTCATCTTTCCACTGTTCCAACAATCACCAGCTCTGATTTGGTCAAAATAAATCCTTAATTCATGGTGTGGAGGAGCGTGAAGTGACGCTGAGCAGCTGGAGAGCGAAGCTCCACGGTTACATTGTGAGGCAGCTTGTCAGGCCTCAAACATTTGTGTCAACGCTGAAAATGTTGCAGCCAATCAGCATCCACAGAGGGACTACTGACAGCCATGGGCGTCTTTTACTTTCTCTGATGTGAAACTTCAGATTTTCAGCATTAAAACATGAGTCTCACTGGTAAAACTGACTCATGTGGGCTGAGGAGTTTGGTGTGATACACTGAAACATAAATAAATAAATTAAATAATAAATACATAAGAAATCATCTAATATTTGTAATGAGCAGCCAAATCTGATTTGACAGAAGAAATTCTTGGTTGGGGAGAGCCTGAACTGTTGCACCATTTTCATTCATTCACCATAATTAGCACATTTCCGCAGGTTTTTAAAGTGTGATTAAACCTGATAAAAATGGGTGATTGACCCTTTTCCACTGACGGACAAGTTTGCCTTTCTTTTTTTTCTGATGTTCGCTGGCAGGCCGACACTCGGCTCACGTCTGCGCAGCAGGAGAGCAGAGAAAAGAAGTTTTTGTAGCTTCTAACAGAATCTCTGTTGTTTGAAGTTTAGTTTCTCTCCTGCGTCGCTGTTTGTACTTTCAGGTCTCTGCTTTATTTTACGTAACATTTCTTTATTTTGCTGCTTCACAATAAAAGCTTTTAGATAACAAAATAATGGCACTTTTATTGTGAAGAAGTAATAGGAAATGAAACGTCCACTGTTTTACAGAACGAACACACGTCATAGACGCACACCTCTGCAGAAAAGAGGGGTGAAAATTTGTGAGTCCACTCTGCAGAGTCATGTGACCCTTTCACACCGAAGATGTTAGTGGACTTTTTGTCCGGTGTAAAAGGGGCTTTAGTTTTAACATCTGCTTTTAGCCACGGGGTAAGTTAAATAATAACATTTAAAAAAAACTTTCTTCAGTAATTATCTCCCGTCATAACATCCGTCTTTTCCTTCAAACAGGAGACTGTTGGAATCGTCTCTGTTATCGTTGTCTCGCTACGACATGTCAGGATCCAGAGACCATCCCATTTACCCCGACCCAGCCAGGTACACAACTACACTTCATCTCAGTGTTAAAAACAAACACAGGTGCTGCGTGAAGCAAAAATTCACTTAATTTTCTGTGTGAACGTGCAAATAATGACCTGAAACAGGTATCAAGTGTTGGTAAATTCTAATACTGAAGCATTTTTAAATTTAAAAAGTTTTTTAAAAAGTACGTAAATTTAAATATACAGTGCAGCACCACTGAGATGCAGGAGCTTTCATGTGATAAAATCTTACACTCGTTCATGAGAACTGGGACAAAACTGTATTTTGAGGGCGTTTTGATTTTTACTCTTCAGTTCTGCTGGAAATTATAATAATTTATAAGATTAAGCTCTCAGCTATTAAATCTTCTAACAGGCCAACTTACTTGTGACAAATTTTTTTTAATTAAATGTAGACGGCAAATGTCCGTCAAACGGAGTTGACAGAACGTTAATTTTTTTTTTTTTCATTTCCTCGTAGTGAGCAGTCATTTTATTTTTTAAAGTGAGTTCTTTTAATATTAATCAAAATACACATTTTTAAAACCATAATTCTTATTTATCTTTGATTTAGGACTACAGAGTCGACATGTTGTGGTTCAGACACATCTGATAGAAATATTTAATCAATTTGTCTAAAAATCTGAAGTTTGCCAGGGTTTGAGCCTTTTTATGCTCAAAAAAACATTTTCATAAAAATATATATTTGAAAACAAAGATGATTATAACATCACATTTCTACACCTCTGTTATTGTTTGTTGTAGATTTTTAAAGATTTTAACACATTTTTAAATAGTTTGAAGTTGAATTCTTGTCTGGGACGATGTTGTTTTCTGACACAGAGACAGATTAGAAATTATTCTGATTATTTTTGGGGGTAGGACGTGATTTGTCCCAGTTCTGAAGAATGTGATTACTCATCCACACGTGTGTGAACCAGACTGTTTCTAACATAATTAGATGATTAGATGTTTTAGGGAATCAGCAGTCGTCTGTGCTTTTTGTCTGGAGAGTCTGAATCATTCGGGTGATGAAGGTTTGTTGTATAACAAACTGCTCAGTCAGCAGTTTCAGGAGTTGTTAAGCCCGACTTTGTGGCATCTGTTTTACAAGCTAATTCAACCTCCTAATTATTTTATTGAACTGAGCTGCAGGACGTCTCTTTGACCGCTCAGCCAAGTGCCTGCGTGAAACCAGTGCTCGCTGCACGGACTCAGTGATACACCTCTCATCATAACAGTGGATTAGAGAGGGACTCCCTGTGCCAGGGCAGGAAGCCAGGGGTCACTGAGTTTGTAGATGCATGTCTCTTCCTCATTAAACCTTCACTGCCTCTGAGATTAGAGAGGACGTAAAACAAAGCTCCTTACATATTAAAATATAGTTCCTCTGTTTCTGAGTTTCTTCTGTCTGTCACATGTTGAAATAATAAACCTGAACGTGTCCTCTGTGTCGTCCAGACTCTCTCCAGCTGCTTACTACGCCCAGAGGATGATCCAGTATCTGTCGAGGCGGGACAGCATTCGCCAGCGGTCGCTTCGCTACCAGCAGAACCGCCTCCGGGCCATGTCGTCCTCATCCGACAGCCCCGCCAGCAATCCGTCCAGCTCCATGGACAACAGCGACGTGGACTTTGAGGAGCTGGAGTGAGTTTTTATGTCTTGAGTTAAACTTGTGGACAGATACGGTTCACGTCGTCTGAGGAAGAGAACGTTGGTGTTTATATTCAATCTGCAACTCTGAGGAGCTTTTGTGACATGAAAGTGATTGATTTGTGTTAAGACGACTGTTAACTGATGTCAGACTGTCCTGTTGTCTCTCTCAATAAGCTGTTAAGCCTGAAATATTGATCTGATATGAAAGATAAATCAGATAAAATTAAAACTGACAAATTTACACACACGCTCTGGATGATGGTTCACGTCATGAAAAACAAAAAATTGGTAATCTGAATCAGTGAAGAAGATTCCAGTCGGTGACATTTGTCATCTTCACCTGTAAACACTGCAGAAGCTGCTGGCTGAACATTCACTAATATGATCAATTTGTATTAATTTCTAAGCATGTAAGAGATTATTTCAGAGGTAAGTTGCAGCCACAGACTGTACTTCTTTTAAATCAGACACAGTCCCTGTGTAACCCACCGTTAACTGATAAAATGTTCTGGAAAATGATCCCTGACTCCCTGAAAACTGATGTTGTGTGTTAAAGTCGTGTTTGTAGTTCAGTTCTTCACTGCAGCCTTTCTGTTCTGTCTCCTCCAGTGACAACGGAGACAGAGCGAGACACAGGACGCCACGAAACGCCCGCATGTCTGCACCATCACTGGGTCGCTTCGTCCCGCGGTGAGTCAGCTCTGATCTGCTTCGTCTGTACAGAACCGTCTGCAGACCCTCCTCTCTCTCTCTCTCTCTCTCGCTCTCTCTCTCTCGCTCTCTCTCTCTCGCTCTCTCTCTGTCTCTCTTTTTAAAAACACCATCAAGACTTCAGACGATGAAGGAAAATCTGAGTTTGTGCT
>JAJHUR010074362.1:8610-35308 GCA_027495735.1 Lutjanus campechanus
TAGCCTAGTTAAGATCTCTTGATCGTTTCTTGGTAACGTTGAACTCTTAGCAGTTTGCTAATAACTTAAGACAGTAAAACATGATGCGTTTATCTTGACCCAGCGAGCATTGCAGTAAAGTGACAGAATGTTACACTGTAATACACTGATAGACATATTATGAACCACCCAGCATTAAGTTTTATGATATTTAATCACATTACCACCTCATTGGAAAGTCAATTAATGGCTGTGTTCACACCACAAGCCTAATAATACTAAAATTCTGATTTACTGCACAGACATTATTTTCTTGCATATATGCAAAAAGAACAAGATGTAAAACCTGCAGTGAGCTGAAGAGTCTCACACAGCGCGAATAAGACTAAGAATGACAGAATTTAGACCTATTTTTATTAAATTTTTATTTAACCCGAAGTCGCCTGAAATTAAAATCTCTTTTTCAAATGAGCTCTGGCCATAATAGGATACAATTACAAAATAAAGCATGTCAAAAACAGAATACATGTAATACAATACCCCAGCTTTATCAAGTTCTGAGGAAATCCTCTAGTGGAGTGAAAATCAGAACAGCTCTTGGTGAGTGATAAGAGATTACACAGATATGAAGGGTGTTCACCAAAATAAAAATACACCTGCACATGCTGCTATCTCCTTAAGCTTAATGACGGCCAGGAAACCAGATCACAAAGTACACAGTGATGTGTACGGGACAATGAGTTAGATATAAAACAACAACAACTGCCATCCGCAGAGTCTTGGCTGCAAAGTGTAGAGAAGAAAGCAAACATGTAAATAATAGAAGTGTAAGAACATATTGATACACTTGAGTATCATGATACATGCAAAGATTTTTGGCAGTGGTTCATTTTGTGTCGTTTTTAAACAGCCGACTGTTCGATAGCAGTCTTATCTTTACTGTTCTGATTGCATAAAAGTAAACTTTTCTTTCTCGGATTTTATGTGTATGGTGTTGTGCTCTTTATACTATGACAGTTTTCATAAAATTATAGGGATGTAACAATGTGCTGAATATCAGGACCACAATACAAAAAAAGTCGTACCAAACTTTGACAATATCTACTGCAAATTACATGGTTAACTTACTTTAGTTATTTATAATTTGTTTTATAGAAGGACTGCTGGTGAGCCACTGACTGCTGCATTGCTTCTGTGCTGCTTCAGAATTTTTTGCACATTCTGACGGCTGTCTGCTTTTTAGAGCTGCAACGATCAATCGATTATCAAATTAATCACCAACACATTTTGACAATTGATTAATTGATTTGAGCTATTTTGTAAGACAAAAAGAGTCAAAATTATTTGATTCCAGCTTCTTAAATGTGAATGTTTTCAGGATTCTTTCCTCCTCTCTGACAGTTAACTGAATACCTTTGGCTTCCGAGTAAAACAATAATGTGATTAATTGACTATTAAAATAATCATTAGTTGCAGCCCCACTTTACATTTTATTTTATTAAAAAGAGAAAGCAGAAGCACTTTATGTTAAAAGGAACAATCCCGTACACGTCAAATTTATTATATAATAAAGGACATTTTTCAAGTGGTTATCTTTCTTTGTTTTTCAATATTGCAATAAATAATGTATCTTGGACTTTGTATTGTAGTTTTATGGTACCTTGAGTTTTTGGTATCGTTGCTTGCTTACAGTTTCGCAATAGATCATAAAAAAAATTGAATTGTAATTCCTGTATCGTGATCTGTAGTCTAAAACACTTAAGAGAGGCGGCTGTACAAATGTTTTCTTAAATTAAAGCTCTATTTCGGTAATAAAAGCCCAGTCTAACCTTCGGTTTCTTCACTTGGTTCTCAAAATGCACTCTGAAAGAGACTTTGTCATTCACCCAAATACCCAAGTACTTGAAGGATGATGCTCTTTCAACAGTCTCTCCTCCTGAGGAGATTCCAACATTATCTGAGATCTGCAAGTGAGGTCTGGCAAAGATCTCGGATTTGATTTTCTTCGCACTAAGAACCAACTCTTGACCACACAGTGGGGCCGACAGCTGTTGATGCTAAAGAAAGTAACAACACAAGGCTGAAAGTTCTTCCTGTTTGCTTTGCGGCACAGCATCATATATCCACCTAATGACTGGAGTCTTTTAATTGACCTCATGTAGCAAAGTAAAGTGGATGATTAGCTGGCATCGATCCGAGTCCTCTCACGACACCCAGTGACATTTCCTCCCTTATTTTATTTTATGTTTTGCATCGCCTCCCCAGCCCCCCACCCCACCCCCCCGTCACGGCCCACAGCTGAGTGAGCATGCGGCAGAAAGCTAATATCGCCACACTAATGCAACCCTTCATCTTCCAGCTCCACCCCTGCTTTTTCGTGGCAGCAGCGCGGACTGTAGAAATTATGGATTTCCTTGCAAATGGAAATGGAAAAAATAAGCTGGGGAGAAAAAGACAAGGAACAGAGGCCCTGGTTGACTTGAGAGAGACCGGGGCCCCTGAAAGCTGAGGTCTTGGTTCTTTACAGATTAGAAGATCAGTCCTCCCAGCACTTCCCCTCAGGGCCGAGCAAAAGGAGGGCTGCGGAGGAAAAGCTTTTATTCTGATGCAGCTCTGCCAGCGTTTCCATCCCAGAGCTACGGATGCTCAATCTCCTCTCTGAACCAGCTCCCAAAAAACAGGCTTTTCTGCTGTAATGCAGACTAAATCTCTAATTACAATTTTGGGCTTGAGTAGCAGAAGTCATAATTATGGTACCTCTTATTATGCAAATTAATTGACTGATTCCAAAGAATTAATTACCTCTTGTCCCAAGTTTGATTAGCAAATGAGAGTTTTCGGCTTTTATTTTGATTTGGTGTTTGGATTTTTTTTTTTGTGCTGGAAAGAATGGGATAATAAGGAAACAAAAGGTGATGCAGATGCAACATGCTGGATGAATGTGAAATTGAATGGAATATTTACTCAGAACTACAACAGATGAGCCTTTTTGGAACAGGCAGTTTCTGCAAATAGCAGAGAGTTAAATTTATTCTTTTTGGACGGAAAAATGGAAGGAAAAAAAAGACCTTTTTTTTTGACAAATTAAGCAGAATTTTAAGATTCTGGGACTTTTTAAAATGAGAAAGCTGTGGAAAGATTGTAATTTATTGAGGTGTTGGCATACATATATTTAGCTCCAGCTCACTATTTGTTGTACAAGTGTATGTATGTATGTGTGTTTGCAACTAACAAGTATTTCAATTTTCTATTCGTCTGTCAATCATTTTCGTGATTAATGTATTAGTTGTTTGGTTCGCGAGACTTCGTATATATCCTAATGGCCGCACATGCCGAACTCTCGCGAGATCGACGCAATGTTTACATCTTACCGGCTACCTGCAACAGCTGATATTTCTGCTAAAAACATGGCGAAAATGGCGTCTTTTGCGGTTAATTTTTAATGTCGCGGCTAGCGGACACTTGGATTACACCACACGAGCAGGATGGAGAATTTTTGAGTTTGTTTTGTGTGCTATTTTTAACGTTTTATCGGTGGTCACAAGTCACTGCCATTGTACTGGACGAGGCTGCTATCCTGTTCCTCCTAAAACTCCAGGACTGTTTTGGAAATTGAAGATTTTCATCTACCATCACATCCACAGGGTGGGGAGTATATAATACGTGGGTTAATCCTGGAAAGTGGAATGTCGCTTTAAACTACACTATTCTACTTACAAAAAATGTATGTATGTATTTCTGACGGATCGCATGTTACAATTTGCTGATATTCTATGTGCAGAAAGCTTGTTCCACTTAAAGGTGCGCCATATTGGATCGTTCGCGATATACCGTTGTTATTTTTTATGATAAAAGAAAATTCATATCCTGATATATCATGGAAATATTCTGACTTGTTCACAGAATGATGTCACGCTGTTATGCAGCTACAACAAGTGGCTGAAAGTGCAAGTTACATTGCAAACAAGCCAACAGTGGGAGAGTTAGTTCCAAAATGGGGAGCGACTTTAGTTGCATGGAAGTAGTTTGGTTACAAAAGATCACATGTACAGCAAACCACAGTAATATGTAAGATGTGAAAGAAGACTGCAACAACAAACGGGGTCAAAACAACAAACTTTTACCACTTAAAGCAGTGACACTCGATTGAGTTCAAGTAGAGAAGAAAATCCTGTGAGAACAGCTCAACAGCTATTGTGAGTTCTAAAGCAAAAATATTTTACACTATTTTGCCATATTGTCAAGAAGCTGACAAACTCCACAAGCTGGCGTTTGATAAAAGCACAGACAAAACAGAAAAGGCTCAGCCAGCCATTTTCATCAGGGCTGTTAATGACCAGTTCTGCTGCTGTTTGCATTTCTTTTAAGAGTGATGAACATATATTAAACTTTTCAGAAATATTGCGCTTTCCTGCAGCACTTGAACAATGAAGTAGCCTGATAAAGTAGATGACAATACCATCAATGGCCCCAAACCAATCTGGGTTTGAGACCCCTGGATTAATTGATTAATTGCAGATTAATTTAATAGTTGACAACAAATCAATTAACTAATCATTGCAGCTCTATATAGCAGTACACAAAACAAAAAACTGGATTACATATTTTATAAATTCAAACTGAAGATAATGTGATTTGTTTTAAAACCTGACATTTCTAAATTTCTAAAATTACACTAAATTTGCCAAAATTACATGAACACCCTTGTGTCTGTAAATCTGACAAATACTACAACATGCAATGATATTTTAGACCACTGATTCCCAAAGTGTCTGGCACGGCCCTCTGGTGGGCCATGACGGTGATGCAGGTGGGCTGCAAGAAGTGAAAGTAATCAGAGCTAATAAAACAAAACCATGGCCTTTAAATGACAGGTTATTCTTAATGTATCTGACCTATTTAGCATAGAACATTGAGACATTTTATGTATAAGCAAGCAGCCAGGAGGCTTTACAATTAACCATTTGCACTTAGTGTCTAACATTTGTTGCTTTACAAATTGTTACATTCATGTGGATGGATTATTATGGACAATTATTGGACTTATGGAGAGTGAGCACTTTGTTTTGTGCTTTTTAACCCCTCAAATATTACACCGAGTCAAACTGTGATGGACTGTGTTAATTGCATGCATATGAAAGATGTGCAAGTTTAAAAATTCTTACACGTATGCAGATGGATAAAAAAAAAACTGCACTGCATTGCCACATGCCCACATTTAGAAAAAAATATTCTGTTTATGAAGTAAAAAAAACAGCCTATATATGGAAATACTGTATTTAATCTCTTGTGTTGACAAGGGTTGTGATTCGAGATTTGGGTGGGCCACAGCATTTTTAAGAGGGCCATTTCCTGTTTCAACAAGCTTCCTGTGCACAAAGCCAGGCCCATTAATAAACAGTATAATGGATGACACTGGCCTGCACAGAGTCCTGACCTCAACCTCATTCAACACCTTTGGGTTGTGCATGAGCACTGACTGCGCGCCATGTCTTATCACCCAGCATCCGTGGCTGACCTCACTAATGCTCTTGCGGCTGAATGGGAGCAAATCCCTGCAGCCAGGCTCCAAAATCTGGTGGAAAGCCTTTCCAGAAGAGTGGAGGTTGTTATAGCAGCAGATTAATGTCCATGGTTTTAGGAATTGAACTGTTGAACAATAAGTTAATTGTTCGACTGTCCTAAAACTTTTAGTCATGTAGTGACACAGACTTTTTTTGCACGGAGCTGCAGCCACCCTGAACAAAGAATGTAGTCAATCACCTAATTAATGACTGGATTCTAAGCACATCATTGCAGTGATGTGCCTACAGTTTGTACTCAAATAGAGTTGTATCACCTCACCCTCCTTGACATTTTCAAAGTTAGCCCACCTCCAAGAAAGCGTGAAACGAGTGGTCCTAATCCCTGCCTTAGCTCTGACTCAGTGCCTCCGGTTCATCTCCAGCAGAATTCAAAACAAAGGCCTGGCAAATGAAATGCATGGGCAGAGAGGCAGCACACAATGTGGTCCACCTGAATAGACTGAAATGAACTAGTCTTGACAAAGCCGGGGGGGATGAGAAAGGGTCCCGTCAAAGCCTCTGAGGCCTGATTTGCCTCGCTGAATGAGAAACCCCTCAAAGCTGGAAAAAGCCAGGCCCTTGACTTGTACCTGTGACTTGCCTAAAAAAAAAAAAAAATGAGACACATGCTTTCCATTCTTCTCCAGTCATTATCACTGGATCAGAACTGCAGCCAGAATTAACAGTTTAATTGGTTCTGTTAAACAGACAGAGACAGGCAATATAAGAACTATTGAGCTGAATTCAATGAACTGCCGTCTTCAGTGTTTGAACCAGTGGGACAAGGTCAGCTCAGTAATAATGCAGGTGGCAAAGAGAATAGGTAAGTGTCAGACCAAAACAATCCAATCCACATCACACATCAGCATCAGGCCTGTGGCTTTGTTTTGCAATAAGCCTGCAGTTGTCATTGGCAGGGCTAATCATGAGGGCAGCAGCCATACTACAGGATAAATTTCCACATAGCAGAAGCCTAATTTTGTCTGTCGGGCATTTAAATTATTCCTTCCTATGGAAGATAACAGGAGCATACGAATAGCAATTAAATGCTGCTCAACTTTGGTGAGATTACACTCCTGAGAAAGACAGCCAATAAGAGCAGGTATATTGGCTTGGAGAAGTGAGAGGAAAGACAATGTGGTGGAAAACAAGATGTTGCGCCAAATGCAACTCACATTAACTTGTATAAAAGCTTTTCATTTTAGAGACAACCATATGTGTCTAAACGTACATCATTTTCATCCAATTTGTCTCGCACGCACACACACACACACACACACACACACGCACACACACACACACGCCACACACACACACACACACACACACACAGGAACTGCAGCTAAAATGCTGCAAAACTAAGCAGAGATGATAGAACTTATATGCATTTCCTTACTTGCACAGAGATGCATTTATTTAGAGCGACCACATTTAATTGTGAACAACACATGTCCTCTAACAATACCAACCCCCAACCAACAGGCCTGGGGTGAACGCTGAATAAAATGACCACAAAACAAGTTAATATTTAATATTTCTGGCACGTTCAATAATGTGTCCATGCTTCCATGTTACCCTCAAATTAATTTATCATGTGAAATGTCACAATTATATGAAAAAAAAGGGGTGTTAATGATTTATCATTAATCAATCCACTGCCATGTAGAATTTAACCAACTAAAAATGCATTAATAAATAATCGATAGTCTAGAAAGCGCAGTAATTGCACCTCCTTTGCCATTGTTTTGTCTGGTAGAGCCATATGTTGAATAAGGAAACACAAAATTAGGGCTGCATGATATGGTAAAAAAGTCATGTTACGATTATTTTCACTGAAATTGCAATACGATTGGAAATGATCATTTTTGCATCACAATTTTCATGTCTGTGAAGGTTCTCAGTCATCCAGGTCATGGTATTTGTAGCAAAGTTTGTCGTAGGCAACTGGACTTGATAGAGTTCTTGAACACGTCTTCAGTTCTGACTGACTGGTACCAGTCAGTCAGAACTGACTCACAAACTCGTACCAGAACTGAAGAAGCTTCTTGGATGAGAGGCGAAACATCTTCAAGAACTCTATCAAGTCCAGTTGCCTACGACAAACTTTGCTACGAATCACAATTTTCATTTTCACTGTCTGTTTGTACCAAACATGTTTTCTCATATCTGGAGAACTGGTCTGTAGGCCAGGACATCCCTGCAGCACTACAGTACTTCTTTATAATGTTGTTTTGTCACACGTTTCCTTTATCAAAAAAATTGCAGGGTTCTGTGATCTGGATATTGCCATTATGATAACACTGATTAGTTGTGCAGCTCTACTTAAAATTAAAAGAAAACATGGGTTTTGTATCTTATTAATTATCAATGATTAATTGTTTAAGGTTTTCAACTATCGGTTAAGGAAAATACAAAAAAATTTCAACCCTAGTATAAAATTGGTCCAATGCATCATATTTATCTTGGCGCATAATCACCTCTTACAAACTGCTCCTCAGAAAAAAGAAAAAAAAAAAGGCCTGACAAGCTCTACCATACACATCTGTATTTATGGGATGTCTGTTGGTCTTCCTCACGCTAACGCCGGGCATTTCCTGCCAAAAAATAATGAGCAAAGAAACGGATATTTAATAACAGAGGGACAAAAGTAGCCCCATGTTTCTTTCGTCCCTCCCCTCTCTCCATCAGCGTCACCCTGGCTAGCACCAAAAACAGGTTAACATGATAAATTCACTGGTCTCACAGATGATTACAATCCTCAACAAATAAACAGAGAAAAACTTCCATTTTGTTTTTGGTTTTTTGTTTTTTTTTACCCTTTTGACTAAGTCACTCTTGTCTCTCTATGTCACTCTTGCATAACTGATCGGATCAAGCTGATTTTCGTCGTTGGACTTTATGACAGGGTGGACTTTACGGCATGTTCCTCAGTTTTGCATTACCGTCCACATTATATGCTTTCATCCCTGCTCTCTCTAGCAAATACTGGCTGCAACTTGAGTTCTCTCTGATGAACAATATACTGCACCATACATGAAAGCTTGCAGATCCCAGGGTCACCTTTGAGATTAAAGGAGATGCTCTCTATAGTGACTGGCAAAGGCACAATATAACGCACAATTACTCTCACAACTTCAGCAATCGACAAAGGAAATCATCTTGAAAATGAGCAGATCGAGGGAAGAGAAACACGGGAACACAGAAACAGAGACACACATGATTATGACTGATCATGTCCCAGTGTTGTCCGGTTTGAGGCAGTGATGTACTGGGTTAAGGAAAACACTTACATTAAATTTGGCTTGCATCTATGCACACACTGTAGGAATCTTAAACATGCAGCTCTTACAAGCGCCCAGTCACTTTAGATAGTGACACAGCAAAATTCCCTCCCTGTCACCAGACAAGGACATTCATATTAAATGATTCTGCAAAGCCCCAATTTATGTCCAGTGGCTACATTTAACATAAACTGCAAATGTTCTGAAAATGGATGTATATCACAAGATGCTGAATTATCCAATATGAACGTAATTCCTAGAAATAGTAAGCCGTGAAATTAATATGCCAGACTTTGCAATAAAGGTGTTTCTGGAAGCTTAGCGAGAATGTGACGACTTGCTAGTCATGCCGAATCTGCTTATACAAAAAAAAAACAACGTTACAATATAGAAAAAGACGGCAGCTTGATGAGCATTTAGTCATGCTTTGAAGCTCAGTGAAACTAATCAAAATACAACCACGCCAGTAATGTGTAATACAACCTGATTCAGATAATGTGAAATCTTTGCGATTGTGGACAGAAACCTCTGCATCACAGCAAAGTGGGTTTCTGGAAAGTGAAACAAGTGCGAGAGTATCTGTCTTTTTGCTGTGTCTAAGCAGTGCGGTTACTTTTGAACAATACAGGGAAACACTCAGGAAAGCTTTTGGACAAAACCGAGCAAAACAAAAGCTTAAGAAAAACATATCCAGACTCAAGTACATGTTTCATCTTCAGATGAATAGTTATCTGGCGTTAAAAGTCACACAGCGAAGCTATCAGATGTCAGTTTCCTGCTTGTCTGACTTTTTATAACTAAACCACATCCACGGTTTTTGTTGGTTTTTGTTTCCTTGGAGATTTGGAGATGTTCTTACTCGCTTCACATTCACTTCCCACATGCTTCTCGTCTCCGCTTACAGAGACAAACATTGTTACTTCTCACAAAACAGGCCTACCCGACTACTATATTTGACTATTTACAAAATTCTGCCTGACATTTGCTTTCAGGGTGTTCTGGCCCTTTCCAGTGGGCAGGAGATAACTGAAATGTGATCAATGAATAGAAAAAATGGCCAACTCTAAAGAGCACTGAGGGCTATCAAGCATGCTGCATACCATTAAATCTCTCTCTTTATTGTATAGTCTATATATTTTATGCAGGCTTGTAGACCGCTCCAGTCTTTAATTTCACATTTCCCCTTTTATTGATAAGTATATTTTGTCAGATTTTGAACTGCTCCCATTTGCATTTGCTGTTGCTGCTTTTTTTGCCGTTAATACAAAACTCAATATTTATATATCTGTCGTCCTGATGAATTTAGGATATACATCTTCACAGTACTAATACCATCAGCAAAACAATTAAGTCATGTCACGCAAGCTGATGCTCTGAGTTTCTCCTTCTAATAGCAGTTCTGCTTATGCTCAATAATTAATTCAAATTGGCTCAACTGTGCCGTTTGTTCACTATTTATTCCCATAGAACTCAACACTTCCTGTGTGTGTTTCAAAGCAAAAACTTTCAAGTCGCTCAAAGGGCACAGTCGCCACTGTATGGGTAGGCTTTTAATGTGAAACATCGCAGCACTGGGAGTCCTTGGCCAATAGAGGTCCCTCCCCTTCCAAAGTCCCACACAGGACCTTATTTTGGTAAAAAAACAACAACAAACAAACCAAAAAACATGTAGTCAACAGCAAGAGAGAAATAACTTTTTGAACCCGTTTGCGATATCCGTCATCTCAAAAGATAATTTTTTGTCAGCTGGGATACGAAAAACAAACAAGACCTGCTGCTTGTCTGACTACATCACAGTACAAAAACACTCAGGCGTCGAAGCTTTACGGGCTAATGTTAGCTTTTGAGGGAGCAAGTCATGATGACACTTAGGTGACTGGGTGTGTGGTCGTTCTTATTAAGTATCTTCACAGTCTAATAGGTCAGCGGTTTTATGACAAACGGCGATTCTCTTTACCGTAATTTCCGGACTATAAGCCGCTACTTTTTTCACACGCTTTGAACCCTGCAGCCTAAACAATGATGCGGCTAATCTATTGATTTTTATGGGCTAACGGTCTCCAGGGGGCGCTCTAGCATGAAGCGCAAGCGCGAGACAGACAGGTGGACGAGATAATGCGGCGAGGAAGACGCTAGTTTGATTGGGTTGAAGAAGAAGACAACTTCAGTGGTTTCAGTGCGCAGGAGGAAGAAGAAGATGAAGATGGCGATCAGTGACTTTTCTGGTAGGCTAACGGTCTACGGCTGGTAGGCTGGTTATTTTTTTAACCAGCTGTGTGACAGTCGTTTTACTGCCGAGTGACTGCTGTGTTACTGCCGTGTTACAGGCACTGTTAGGGAAAAAAGCATTTATTAATTAAAATTTTTAAAAATCTTTCTCTGTACCATCTTTCTGTTTAAATACTCATGTTACAACGTGGACACCTGCGGCTTATAGACAAGTGCGGCCTATATATGTACAATTTTATTTTCCTTTCTAAAATTAGTTGGTGCGGCTTATATTCAGGTGCGCTCAATAGTCCGAACATTACGGTACTTGGAAAAGTATCTTTGAAATTCACAGACAAGGTACGACTCAAACAAGATCAAAAAATTATTTGTCTTCCTGCAAGTGTGTTTCAAAATGAAAACCTTCAAAGGGCCCAATCTGTCACCACTGTACTGACAAGACTTTTAATGTGAAATGTCAACAGGAAGTGTTGGTCCCTGGACAGGGCCTATTTGAATATCGGGTCTGAACGCCACATGCCAATGTGAATCTAATCACTTATGAAAAAATCCCACAAAAATCATTATTCACTCTTTTTCATAAATTTGAAATCCCCATTAACCAAACTATTGAATTATCAGTATTACAGGCCAGAAGCTTCATAAAACATCAATGGCCTTATTTTCAGGAAGAAAACTAAACTAAAATCTAATCAAACTTAAATGTACACAAACCGTTCATCTCACCTTTAAGACTCGCTCTAAATCTGACATTTACTGGAATACTTGAATGTAGCGTTTTCAAGGTTTGAAAAGGCTTTGGATTTTGGATTAAGTGCTTGAAACTGCTTCAAGTCAATTTCATAACAGATCACTACCCGACTATATATAATTCACCTTTTAAATAAAGTTAGAAAGGATGCCAAGTCTACTAACAGACAGGTGACATGACACATTTTGAAACTTTATTATGTTTTCCTTTAATTTGTCACCCCTCATTAGAATTCCATCAGGAAAAAAAACAATTTTGGTTGTTTATAATACAATAAACTCTGATTTAATGTGATCAAGAAGTGAAATAATCACATTGAGCATATGTATATAAATATATAAGCTGCAAGGTGCTGGATAAACTTGAAAATGCACCTTAAAATTCTTGGAAAGGGCTTGAATTTGATTTCTGAAAAGATGGAGGAACGCTGCATTTAGTTTTCCTGACGTACCCAGACAGTTATTATTGATGATTATAAAAAACTGACATGCTGCTGTGATACTCTGATCTAATTTGTGTAATATTAACAAGGATCCGGACATTCATGCCCATTGATTTTCCACATTTACTAAAGCCAGTAGGAGGTAAAAACTCTCTGGACATCGCTGCGCTTTGTTCTGCTTTTCCAAGGCTGTAATTTTGCTCAACACCTCACCTAATGACTGTTTTGATGAGCACATAAATGCCACCTTGGTGTCTGTGATTCAGAAATCAAGCTGTGAGGTGGGTATATTGTTATCATCAGACCTCTACTTCTAGTGGTCTGCTGCATCTCCAGCTCCTGTTAGGTCTGGATCAATGCGTGGTCAATCCTTTCCCTGAGAGGATGTATCGATTTGGTTCCTCTAGCTGACCAACCTCTAATCTCTTGAAACGGCGTGGTGCTCCGCCTGCTCTTTGGAGACACTGTATCCTGCCTGAGCCGAGGCCCAGCGCAGAGCACAGAAATACAACTATGTCAGAGAAATCTATTAACTGCTGCTTTGATAGTCTGTAATGTGAAACGTGTTCGATATCAAATACAAGGCCTGCCGCAGTAGGGGTTTAGGAGGCTGCTCTGAGTTCCCATCAAATAGTTTTGTACACTCAGAGAATGGTCCATCTTCATCCAGTATCATGCAGATTTCATCAGAGGGATTTAGAGGTGGTTTCACTTCAAATTGAGGCCAAATGATAAAAAGTTATTTTCTTTTACAAAGAATCGTTCTCTCCAAAACTTTGTGTTTTGCTAGAGAGGTAATGTCGTGTTCTGTGATAACACTGCTTCAGAGGTGGCAAGTAACCAAGTACAAACGCTTCAGTTTTAGTGCATTTGAGGGGAATTATTGGTTTATTTTTATTTTGCATCACTGTGCGCCGCCTTCCCAGCATCAAGACAGATTTCAACCTAAATAGATGAGACAATAGACGATTCCTTGGTGTATCCGTCAGCACATATCACTGACAACAGACGTAACAAGACGAAAATTATGTAAAAGACTTGTGTATTTACAAATACATGACAGGACAAAAAAAGATGTAACAGGATGAAAAAGCCGTAATAAGCTGAAAATGATGCAACAAGATGAAAAATTACTTAAGACACAACAGGACAAAAAAGACTTTAAACTACCAAGACGGAAATTACATAAAGACACACGACAAAAAAGAAAAAGACATAACATGACGAAAACGATGTAAAAGTGATGTTAAAGACATGACAGGATCAGCCGAGACAAAAAGCAACACAAGAGATTTAACAAGAAGTAAAAGACGTAACAAGATGACACAGGCAAATCAAACTTAACAACAACAACAACAAAAGATGCAAAAGACGTAACAATTGAGACTACTTGGAAGAAAAGGTGAGGTTCAGTTAGCTTCGTCCTTCATTTTATACTTTGAGTACATTTCAGAGCCTGTACTTTTTCACTTTTACTTGAGTAGAGAAGTTGAATCAGTACTTCTTCTATTACCAGTCTTTTTTTAACTGAATTTCTACTTGAGTAAAGAATGGGTGCACTTTTGTCACCTCTGCACTGCTTGAATGCCCAAAACCACTATCCTGCATGTATTACTTTTTCTTTTTTCTTTTTTTTTTACCACCTTTTCAGACATTTGGGTGACACATCGTCACCTGTTCTCGGATCTCATGAAGACCTCAATTCCATTAAATGACAAGACTGAGTTAATGTCTTCTAACAGGCTCATAAGTAGCATTCTGAAAGCAGATACTCGATGAGAGAGAGCAAGCAGCATCTAATGAATGTGTACATAGCGCTCCATTTGGGTCGAGTGGAAAAAAATAAATTAGCAAGTGCTAAGCATCACAGCTCGGGCCATATTTCTGTCAGCTGGGATAAGTTTACCACGGTGTGAACGAAGAGCCACAATGGCCTGGAGATGATTAATATTTGATGAAGGCTAAGTGCAGGGAGGGAACCATAAGGTTTAGTTTGCTGCTTGGGGAAGTGTGAGCAATTGTATGTGACTTGGAGAAAAGGTCAGCTTTGTTTGGCATCAGTGTAGGTCACCACAGAGTATTTTCCATCTTTCATTTATGGGTGCATTCATAACAAGTATCTATGAAATGGTTTATTTAGTCTCTGCAGGGTTTTTTTCTTTAGTTATTTTGGTCTCGAGTCTCAAGGAAGATTTTATAAGGAGAAAGGGTTGCACAGCATGATAGAAAACTTGTGACAGATATTGCAATTGTCATGACTCACGATCAGACGGTCGGATCATTTTTGTATTATAATTTTCAATTTCACTGAAAAAAGAAACCTATCAAAATCATGATGATGTGACATTTGTTGAAGTCTGTACCAAGGAAACTTTTTTTTTCTCACATCTGAAGATTTGTCGACCAGGGCATCTCTGACACATTTTTTCTTTATCAAAAAAAATTCTTAGCAATGAAAATAATAGTGGCAGCCCTAAACAAACCAAAACCTACATAAAAAATACACAGAATATTATTTTTTTGCAGAGGTTGGATCATAAAGAGTAAAATTTGCCCAATTTTGTCAAATGTCTTCTGCTCTAAATGGCCAAGAGAATGTGAACACAACTGTCCACATGGTTTTGTGTGTTTTGTGAGGCTGTGTATGATGGTTTGTGGTAGGCCCCCTTAGTGCCAATGAGGGGGAATCTTAATGCTGCAGCATAGAGTGATAATTTAGACAATAGTCTGCTTCAGCCCTAACCAACACCTGTGGGAAGGAACTGGAACACTGACTGCAAGCTGGGCCTTATCGGCCAACATCAGTGGCTGAGCTCTCTAATGATCTTGGCTGAATGGGAGCAAACATGCAGCCGGGTTCAAAATACTGTGGAAAGCCCTCCCAGAAGAGTGGAGGCTGTTAGAGCAGCATTACTGCCCACAGTGCTGCAATGCCATGTTCCACAATCGCATATGGATGTAATACACAAGATAATTGAATAAAATAAAAGATGAATTTTTTCAAGTTAAAGTAAATAAATAAATATAAGGTCCACATGTTCATACATAGTATGTGTTGAGAGAAGGTTTTTACTTCATGAGCCAACCCTGTTTTTGGCTTGTGGTTGTGAAATATTAACCAATAAGACATGAATACATATTTAATGAACTTTTTTTTTTCCATTTTAACTGATGTAGTGTATTAATGCAATGACACACTGCACAATCCAACAGACCTTAAAATAGTTCATCAGTTGGCAACAGTATGGAGCCTATTAGTAATAGATTAATTTCAACCTAAAGTGTAGAGAAGCCAGCCTAATCCATGTTATGCACAAGCCGGGTTAGGTTATCTAAAGCTGTTCAAAGCATCTAAATATGGAAAGCAGTGCCGAATGTTTGGCTATCGCTATGTGATAAATTTCCTTAAAGACCAGAATGCATTGATGCAATGCATTACTACGAGCAGTTCAGATGAGGTGAGGAGTTCTTGCAGCCATTTATGTAGATTCAGAGAGAGTCAAATCAAACCAAGTCATGTCTAGTCTTTCTTTAAATGCACTGACTTTGGGGCATCTCACATTTGAAAATAAAAGAGCAACATAAAAAGCACAAGAAGTCTCTTAGGCTGGCCAAAGCCGGAGCTTTAGCTTCAAGCAAGAACTAATTTTTGCATGAGCAGTCTTATATAACTATGAATACTGAAAAGGTTAATACCATTCCTTAAGCATCCTTACCCCTAAATGTAGATGCTTGGCTCTACATTTTTCAGTTACTTTGCATTTATTTAATGAAATTCTCTCTTAATATATCTGAGACGGCCAATGGAACTCAAACATATGGACTAGTTAACAAAAACAATGACCTGAAACCTGCTAAAAATCTGCAATATGCTGTAGACTGGAGTGTAGATTCTCAGTGGGATTGGTAGTATAACCATCTGACCATCTTGCATCAACTGATTGAAGAGAAACCAATATTAAATTGTTACTGTTTCATGAACAGTTAAAAACTCCTTGTAGTAGCTTTAATATCAAAAGTTTAAGTCTCAAAGTCAGGGTTTTACAGTTATCTTTAATACACAGGCTCCAAAAAAGGCAACGGAGGGATGTGAATTTGATCCATGTTTGATATACGGTGCCGCAAAGTTTTTTAGTCATTATGACTACCTTGCTGTCACTGATGGCTGCAGGTTATGCATACGCATGCACACTCAGGCAGGTAGTGAAAACAGCATGAGGGGCTGAGGCTGACTGATGCACTATTTATTCCATGCAGGAACATGGTGATGCTACACTGATGGCGGTGTGAGCAGGGAAAATTACCAGGCTGCCTCTCCACAGGCCTGACTGATTATTCTCAAAGACTAGCCTGGGTGCACCATAATCCCCTTGTTTCTGAGGGGGGCCTGATTGTGCTGCCGTACATGCAGGTACCTTGATAAAACAAAACTTCAGTGGAGGCCCGCAACGTGGGGATGTGCTGGGCTGGGGGATAAAAGGTATGAATAACTTACCAGTGGTCAATCCTTTTTTTATGTTACAATACAGATGGCCATGATCGAAATATATCAAATGACAAGAACCTGCATAAATAAATCAAGATATATCAACTACAGCCAAGTAAAGCCAGCAGTTTTTTCAATGTTTAAGTTCAAACATAATAGGTGTAGTATTGCCATGGAATGATAAAACGTTTAATAACGTTCTCAAAAACTTCTCAAAAGTGTTTAATACTGTACGTACATGTATTTTACATATTAAAATACATTATAGTATAAATAAATCTACAAATACAAGCAAAAACAGGTATTTTACAGGTTTAAATACATCCTATATTTTTCATTTGCACTGGTGACGACCTGCAAAGTACTATTGAAGATTATTTCAGTAATGATATATCTATTTATTGTTTTAAAAAATGACGAATGCCAGTCAAACCAAAAACAGGCTGTTAATCTTCAAACAAATCAAAACTCAAAGGATAAACACTGAGGTGAAAATTTGTCATTTTACTTGAAAAATGTATTAAATTATGATTTGATTGTTGTTGAAACTAACAGTCATTTTCATTGTCAAATAAGTTATTTCCCTGATCAATTGATAAATTGTTTGGTCTATAACGTGTCAGAAAATGTTGAAAAATGTTGATCAATGCCCAAGGTGGCGTCCTCAAATGTCTTGTTTTGCCCACAATTCAAAGATATTCAGTTTACTGTCATAGAGGAGGAAAGAAACCAGAAAATTTAAGAAGCTGTAATCAGAGAATATTTACTTATCTTGATTTTCAAAATAGTTGCTTATTAATTTAATAATAGATTCATAACTGATTACTGGTTGTAGCTCTTGAATACTCATTGATTTATTGTCTATGGAAGCAGGAGGAGCAAGATTGTTCTGAAGCAACTTGCAGGTTATAATAACTGCTTTCCTTTTATTTTAGCATTTATTAATGATTGCACTGTGCTTTTTTTTTACTTTCATATCTGAAGTACTGACTGGTGTGATACTGAGAACACAATGACCACACAGGTGTGCCAAAGCTGCTAATGTGAAACTCTGAACCAGTCTTGACTGCTGTGAAAACAATCAGACTTTCTCACCAGTTTTCCTCACATTTAACTCGCCTCATATGAAATCCTGCCGCTGACAACAGGAGACATGAACTTCCACACCTGATCTGCCGTAAAATGTGTTACAACATCATATCACACCAATTTTCATAACCACGGCCGTAGCCAGGATTTTCTCCTAAATGCAACCTCACCACCTTCAGAAAATGATTTAAAATTAAATATGTTTTTATTTATTAATTTACTTGTTCGGTTACACATCGCTAAAATTTTTACACAGTATGCACATGGCGATGAAGGTCAAAATTCTATTTCAAAGCCCTTTTTATATTATTAGAAACAAAAGTCTTGAGGAAAAAATGCTAAATCCAATATTTATTCATTATGATTGACCTAAAATTGGTCCATGACTCGATAACACTCGAATCAACTTCGACAGCACTCACCAAGCGTTTGATTGTAGAATGTAAACTCTTTGCAAGTTGGTAAAATCAGGTCCAGGGTCATTTTAGAAACAGGAGACAGTCAATGGTCTGATTTTAGCCTGGCTAAACTGACAAAATTCACAGAAAATAATCAAACAAAACAAATTAATTACAAACCTATTGATAACTACCATAACTACACATCTGTTTGATTGCCTTAATGCTCAAAGAAGAAATATTCTACCTTAAAACGGGAGTGCCTTGGCTGTTTCCATGGTTTTCTGCACCAGTCAAGCAAGACTCCATGGATTTAGTTTTTTATTTATAACTCAGAGAGGTTTGGAAGCATTTTACTTGAAATATAAATATCTATAAAGCCTGTTACTGACAGTATACAGCAGAGTAAAACAAGTCTTTTAAAACCAACATACGCAACTTCCAATATGTTCTAGACAACAGCAAAGCCAAACAGCATCCACACTTACTTCAGTAGTCTCATAAGAAGGGTGGCTTGTGACACCATGACTTTTAAGTGAGCAGCTAGTGGGAACCTGCCCATCTACCTAAATGAATGTCTTGAAAAGTTCAACCCTTGCCCTGAAGGTCAGTGTTCACTGCCTCCACAAATAGCGGTGACAAAACTTCCCTCATAAATTCCCCAAGTTTTCTGTTCAAGCTAAACTTCCATTAAACAAAGTCCAATTGTTCCAACTGCTCATTAATTTCAGTGGGAAACACATTGTCAGTCTCTAAGCCATGGTAAATTACTCGCTGGCACCAGCTCAAACTCATATAGGAAGTGGCTGTGTCAGCTTTTGCAAAACACTGGTTCTTACCCCAGCAGCTTCAATCTGTGTGGCACAACAGGAGTCTCCATTTGACTAATGTGAACAGGGAGCTTTATAAAACTAATGAAAAACAATGCAGCTAAGTGTTTCACTCTGCGGTTGACCAACAAAATCTGCTTCTTTATAGATTCATAAAGTCTTTTCAGGATAACAGGCCTTAATGACAGACATAACTACCATGCGTCTTCAATGGTAGTTCTGTGAGAGAATAAAATAAATTAAAACGCCATCCATCATTGTGTTATGCTGCTCGTATTTCCAGCAGAAACGTGGGACAGCTGCACATGCACAGGTCAGGGCCGACAGAAGAGTTTTTGGGGCCCAGGGGAGAATTTGATTGGATCAGTCGCTTTAGGAAAGAGCTATATGTAGAATCAAGCAGGACATGGAAACCAAAAAGGCTAAGAATGGCAACACTCAGTCTTTCTGACAGATACATTCTATAATAATATTCAGTCAAGGGCTGGGCGTCCTTTGAAAACTTTAGATACTAGTGCTTCAGTCGGCACTCTATACCTTTGAGGAAAAGAGCTTTTCTTGAAAACTTTTTTTTAAAATTAATTTAAGAAAAGGAGCAGATGCTGTTTAGAGTATCAACACGAGGAGGAAGAGAGAAAATTGGCAAAATGCTGATTTAAATGAGTCTATCAAGAATACTAAAACCGGAGGATCAATCTTACTAGACCTTGGATGCTGTGTTTTATTACTTGACGTTTCCAATTTTCGTGCTACAGGCAATTCAGTTTCAGTAACAATTTCCGTTCATACTAAATAAATGCTGGTTTGATACCCAGCCTCAGATAACATCTGAAAAGCAGGAGGAGGGCGCATCAATTTAAGAGTGGAAATATATAACAGATCTGAACTAGGGCTGCAGAATTAGGGCTGTGTATTGGCAAGAGTCTGGCGATATGATACATATCACGATACGGGGGCAACAATTCAATATATTGTAATACTGTAAACAAAGTGAAATATTTCTGTTCTCTAAACCTTATCTTTTTTAGGCATTTAGAGCAGTAATGATAGATACGAACACTGTTATCTAGTGGTCTGGATCTAAACACAACACAAAATGAAATACTGTCACAAGTCTTTCCACGTGTCACGATAGGATTGTGTTTCAAGAATCGATACAGCATCACAAAAAGTAGTATCGTGACAGATACTGCAATAACATTCAAGATTAGTGAGAGTGACAATGCATCACTTTTTATTTTCACTGAAAAAAAAACATTAAAATCATGTAGAGCTGCAACAATTAATCAATTATGAATCAATTATTAAATTAATCGTTAACTATTTTGATAATCAATTTATCAGTTTGGGTAGTGGAGTAGTTTTATTTTTTCTTTAAAAAAAAAAAAAAGCCAAAAACATTCTTGGATTCTTTCTTTTGAGGATAAATGAGAATAGATCAAACAACTAATTGATTAATCAAGAAAATAATAAATCAGATCAGAATCAGCAATGAAAATAATCACTAAAATCATGATGATCTGTTGAGATTTGTACCAAAGAGACATGTTTTCTTTTCCATAACATTGCATTTTTCTATGATTTGGATACTGCACGTGGCCATGTTGTGATTTCTGTAAAAACACAGTTTTCTGAGGTGTGAGGTGAGTGTTGGTTACAGCCTATCCCAGCATGCACTGGGCAAAAGGCGGAGAAACATCCCAGACAGGTCACAGGTCTATCACAGGCTCTGTTCTTCAATCTCCATTTCAATTAATGCTCTGTTGCAGCCATCTTTAATAAGTGAGGGGTAAAGTAGGTGACAGCTTTAAATCAGGAACTCAATAAGCTCGCTGTCTGCTGATTAATTGTGGTCATTTTGTTATTTAATTAAAACAACCATGCACTCAAAGGAAAAATTTCACAGCCTGTTTCAGTAATGCTTACTAATGAATCACTGTCCTTAGACTCAATGTCATGAAAAAAAAAACCTTTTAAATATAAATTTCAACAGAACTTGGTAACTTTTTTTGCAGATCTCTACACCCTACCACAGTAAAACATCACAGGAATTTAATGAAATCAACTAGTCTTTTCTCATAACCTTCCATCTACCACAAGGAGTTTTTAACTGCTTATGAAACAGCCTCAATTCATTACTGATCCCTCTATATGATCTACATAAGTAAACGAGACCATCAGCAACAAGATGGGCTATAGTTGATCTAAACGCCTGCTGCTGGTTTGAAATCTCCATGAAATCAGACGAAATGAGCCTGTCTTTACATTTTCCCAGGCAAAGTTACACTGAGCGGTACATTAGTTAAAAAGAATCAGGTGAAGATTTTTATTTAGATCATTTAAATTCTGTAAGGTAATAATTTGTAGATATTACTCTGAAAACACTAATGCTTTTGTCCACAGGGGCCTGCAAAATCAACAAAAGATCCTTACTGTAGCATTAATGTAAATATATATATATTTTATTTATATAATTAAACTTAAAATTTCTAGTATTTACTTTAGGAACATTTCAGAAGGAGTTCTTCTAACTTTAGGTCTTTTCATCTGAAATGATTAGTTGAATGAATGTACTGTGCGTTCAAATGTGAGTTCAAATTAAATTAGCTTTCTAAAGAAACATGATCAGCATATTAGCACACTTCCCAGCATGCATTGCTTGAGAGTTAAAACTCTCCTGAGAAAATATAAAAAGAAATCAAATTTGTTCATAATGTTCTTCAGCGTGACTGAAGAGCTGCTGGTTTCATTTAATTTCTTAAGCTTATTAAACACATTTTCTCATGTACACCTGACTTAATATAAAGTTTATCTGACTAGAAAAAAGTTCATTCATTTTAAAACATTACAAAATTACCTGAACTTGCCTTTTCAAATTGAGTGAAGTTAAATTTTTTTACTTAATTTTAAGTTAAAACAAATTTAATTTTAGAGTGTATCCTGTATTATATCCTTACGCTTGTATTGATATGTGACAATTTTATGAGTGCTTATACTGTAGCATGAAACTAACAAGCTTGTACTCGATATAACAATGTTGTCTTATAACTTCTTGTAAGCCCAAGTACAACTCAGTTTATAAGAAGTAGACTCATCAAATTTTCAATATATTTCACTTTTTATATTCTAGATTTTCATCCGCTTCTTGTTGCATGAATGCCCAGATGGTATCTGGTATTTTCGGACTTAAGAGGAGAGCTCACAGTTGTAAATTATTAATGACCCTATGTGATTAGTGGGCAATATGTTACAGTCGTACATGAAATGCAAAGGGCTCAGCGCCGTATTATGGTGGATAGACGAAGATCAGATCTTGAAAATTTTGCAATGCTGCTGGACCCACTGTCACAGTCTACTACCTTTGCCATTTTTCCTCTGAAATGACCCACAGTTGTCATTTTTCGAAGCATTAGTGTGACAAAATAGAAGGCAGACTGACATGGCTGTCAAACGCAGCCTTTGCTATTTTTGCTCTGAGATGACCCACCCTTGTCATCTTTCAGCACATTAGCGTGACAAAATAGAAAGGAGATTGAAGTGGCACCATCTGTGGGTGACAGAGGACGCAATGAATTGATTTTTACTGTCTGATGTGCTCCTTCACACTATGCTCCTCTTTTTTTTTTAAATATTATTGACCGACCGCGGAATATTTTACCAAATTAAAGGAGAAAGAGTGAAAAACTAATCACCAATCGATTACCAATTCAACCATTCAGCCCTGATAAACAAACCTCATTTCAGAGTAACAGCTGTATTAACCTTGAGTGCATGGTAATTATGCCATAACAATGTTCAATCACATAACAATTTGCCTTGCATTATATTTACAGGTCCTTCTATTAAAATGTGCTCCAGCTGATTATAACACACCGGTTGACCTCAATAAATACAGATATGAGCCAGTGGCTTTACACATTAGATGTAATAATCTGTTACGAATGGTTAAAATGCTAAGTACTGAAACAGTCAATGCATAAAATTTAATTTAGAATAAAATATACTGATACATTTTGTTCTTGACAGATTAAACAGCAAAGTATTTTACCAAACATTTGATAGTTGTAGCTTCTTAAATTTAACTTTTTGTATTTTTTTCCAAGAGTTAATCTATCAAAAATAAATTGTTTTAACAATACAATCATCTGCTTCATCTATCCATCAATATCAATCCAAGTCAGAAACTTATGCTATTATTTGTAAAGATGAACTACAAGCTTTACATCCATGTCTGTCCAGACTTTCTAAGTGTTGTGAAGATTGTGAACAAATTTGATAAAGGCTGTTAAGCCTATTTTTTGGCAAAATCGAAAATATTACTATATTTACATGCATGATTCCAGAAAATAATTTCCAGTGAGAAACATGCTGTTTTCACTTTTCACTGATTATTTTTACAGTAAGAGTACAGAGGACTGTTTTTGAAAAACATTATGATGTCTCATTGAAGTTGACCTTTGGCATTGAAAAGTGTGTGAAATTTTGTCATTATTAGCATGTAGCAAAAAAAGCATGTTGTGAAGTCACCTCGACCTCGACCTTTGACCTCCAAAATCTAATGAGTTCATCCTCAAGTCCATTTGGTCATTTCAACCAAATCTGAAATAAATCTCATCCAGGTGTTCCTGAGATATTGCGTTCACAAGAATGGGACGGTGATGAAGTCGTGTTGACCTTGATCTTTGACCTCCAAAATCTAAGTGTTCATCCTTCAGTCACACTGACGTCGACCTTGAACCTTCAAAGTCAATCGGATGAACAACCTGAAAACATGCCTCCGCCCACAGCTGTTGTGGCGCGGAGGCACACAAACAAACCTCAGCACATTCAGCCATCTGTTTTGAAGCTGAAACGCAAGAATTACCTGATACTGCTGAGTAGATTTTATTTGCAGTGACCCCGGCAGCTGGGAACCACGTAACCATGTTCAAGCGTGAGGAAGAGGAGACGTGGTGTCGCGCTGACAGAATATCACAGGTAACTTGTAGGTTTCTCATACGGGGGTGTGCGGGTGACAAAACTTATTTATAAAGGCGATTTCACAAGAATATTCAGTACCGTCAAAAAGGGTGCATCTATCTGAGAACCCAAAAAGTTCCTCACAAAGACAAACACCAGGGAAGAGATTTATAAATTCTTAGGCTTTAATTCTGCCAATTTCTTGCTGTAATTCAACAACAAAGGAATTTATGTCTTAGATACAGAGGTTGCTGAATAGTAGCACTTATACAACAGATGTTATGGTGTCTGGAACTTACATACAGAGGCTGCTAACTGCTAAACATTAGCCTAATTGTTTACCAACTCATGGTGGACCACTCGGATTAAGAAGCAAGGTCAGATGAGTGCAGCCTTCATTGTAATCAATAAGAGGTCGTGAGACTTTGGCCTCATTAAGACTTCAAGTATAAACTTGGCACAGAGGCACATTCTTACCTCACTTAACGGACGCTTATGTCTGATATGTGGAAAAAAACGACCACCTGTTTGAGGTATAATGGTGTTATATGGCTTTCAAGAAGCACTAATAGAGCCTTCTAAGCTACAATTATTGGCCAATCATTCTGGTGTAGGAGGTACTATTATGTATATAGAGAAAAGCTCCATCCTCCGCTCGCATTGCTCAACCGGTCAGAGTTGACATGGAGGATGTAAAGTGACAGGAATGCGCTAAGTGGCTACGTAGGCGGCGGTAAGCGAGCGCATTGTCTCGGATTTCAAATTTGACAATCCACATACTTGGATCATGAACTGCTGAAGTCACCGTATGTAAACTGACAAGGTTCATTCAGCTTGTCGTCAATCATGTCTACAAAATTAAAAAAACTTTAGAAAGGAAAGACAATAGCCACATAGCGGACGTGGATAATTTCCTATACTGTAATTTCACTACTGCTACTTTTGTCTGCTCTGTCCATGCGACTTGTATTGCAGAGTGACAGGGGTAGTTTGTTTTAATTATCACTGTCTCCCCTCTGCTTTAAAGGAGCTTTATAGAGAGTTTCAGCTCATTGTTTAGCTGTCCAGCCCACAACTTCACTGTATTGGTTCACTCTCGCTGCTGAGCCTCTTTGAATCAGAGATACTCTGCGGCATGACCCAGCTTTCTGTCTACACTGTATCTGCTCAGGCTAAACTACAGCGGCGAGTCCTGCTGGCTTAACACGCCTCTGAACTTCATCAACTTCTGACTGCAATTGCCTGCTCAGCTGTCCAACCATTAGGGCTGAGCAATGATTTGAAATTTTATCGAAATCACAGCATGACCCACAACAAATCCTCCTCAAATCACAGGAAGTGCAGTATTTGCAAAATATATAGGCAAAATGTGTGTCAAAATACACATCGTATTTTACAAACATGTTTGTTTGTTACAAATTTCACAATAAACTGTTTAATAATTATTAGAATTACTATTATATTATCAACATAATCATTATTATTATTAGGGCTGGAACAAATGATTATTTTCTTAGATGACTGACAATTTTCTGACATTTTACAAACAACTATTTATCAGTTAATTGAGAAAATAAGCCACTGATCAATTAGTGTTTGCCAAAGCCAAAGATGACGTCCTCAAATGTCTTGTTTTACTCAAAACCCAAATATATTCTGTTTACGACGATAAAGCAGTAAAGAAACCCCCCCGATTAATTGATTATTAAAGTAGTTGGTGCTTAATTTAATGATCGATTAATAATCGCTTGATCATTGCAGGTCTAATTATTATTCAAATGACCTGTTTGTCAGGTTGTTTACCAGCAAAAGTGTGATTCCCTGGGTCTCGTCTAGTTAACTGATTCTGTAGTCTGGCATAGTGACATGAGTACTGAGAGCCATGGGGAGACTGCTGTTTAGCACCATGGGGAGGGACTGAGGCCATTGTCAAGGGTTGTCAAGCTGTGTGCTGGAGCCAGTATCGTAGGGATGAGACAGACGCTTCAATCAACACTGTTTTAAGTTGACTAAAGAAGAAGTGTGTAGATCAGCATGGGTGGCAGCATAATAGTTAGTGAAAAGCTGTGTGTTGTGTTTGCTGTGATCGAAAAGAAATAAAAAGTTTATGTAAGTTTATGTTTAAGTGTCTATGCAGCAGCAGAGCTAGCTAATTAGCAATTAAGAGCTAACTTCATGGCAGTCCGTAACACACACACACACAATAAAAAAAAAAAAAATCACAACCAGATCTGATGGCTCTACCCGTGGCTTCAGTCAAATCGTATTTGTAAGACTTCCAGTTTTAGGCTATTTTAATTGTTTTTAGCCTGACTTGTAGCTGCTAACTAGCTAACGTTAGCCTTTCACAATCTGGACCAACTCTGCTGTGAAGACGTCTTTATGGCAAACTGAAGTACTGTAACCACCTCTCACACACTCACTCTCTCACAAAACTACAGACAGAAGGCAAAAACAAAGTATGTTGGCATGGCAACACATCAGTATCGGCTTAAAATGATGTTATTCTCTAGTGATTGGTGTTATGGAAAATCAAGCCCACTTTATGCTTCAATTGGAGATTGAATTTCTCCTTTTTTCTTTTCTTCTCAGTCCGTCTGTCACTTTTTGTGACATAAGTATAAAACCATGACTCTGCATGAGGACAGACTGTATGGATATACAATGTTAATAGCTGCATAACATTATTG
>JAJHUR010074363.1:0-11879 GCA_027495735.1 Lutjanus campechanus
CCTGTACCTTTTCACTTTTACTTGAGTAAAGAAGTTGAATCAGCACTTCTACTTTTACCAGAGTCTATTCTCACACAAGCATCTATTCTTCTACTTGACTAAAGATTGTGTGTACTTTAAAAGTTTTTTAATAAACACTTAACCTGTCAGTTTCTGTCACCTTGCTGCTGGCATTTGCCCGGGTGGCCCTGTACTGCTTTGGAGGGGGTCTTTGGGTACACAATATAATTAGGTCCAACCCACCCTTCTCTTTCTCCACACTCATCTGTACTACATGTGTTACTGGGGTGGGGGGGCAGCAAGCCACCAAAGTAGAACACAAACTTCCCTCTCAAGGAGCTTTGTGTTCAAGAGAGAAACAGAGTAAGACACAAAGAGAGAGAGAGCATTGTGTCTGGACTCCAAAACCAGAGAACCACGGTGCTCCACCAGAGGACTCTGAAGGGGAAGCCCACACAGCAGGAACAACAGTACAGTACAGCGTGATGGGAAAACATCCACGGATTGATTTTCAGCAGTTATAACAGAAACCCAGAAAAAAGAAAAAAGAAAAAAGAAAAACACTGGCATGCATATCATGCTCAAATCTGGCCAGCTTCCTTTGTGATATGTCATGTGTAAAGCTATATCCTGTGGTTCTGCCTGGTGGTCAGGCAGAGTGTCTGCGGGGGCCCCCCCAAGTCCCTCAGCAGGACTTGGAAGCAAACTGCAAGTTTTACCTTGGACAAACAAAGGTCAGCGGACAGAGAGGAGATCGTTCCTTTTTCAATGATGTATCATTTCCATGCCCGTGGTATGCAGCTCAGAGCCTTGAATGTGTGAAGACTTATGAATGATCTGCTGGTCTTTATTTTTTTTAACAAACCAAAATGACGCTGTGAGGTTGTGCTAAATTCTTTCATACCATCTTGACTTAAATGACTAGTTTGACATCCTCTCTACACTAACGGGGCTTTCACACCTAATCTACTTCGGTTTGATTAAATGAACCCTGGTGCATTTGCCCGGTTAGTGCAGTTTGGGCTGGTGTGAAAAGCTGCCTGTCCAACCCTGGTGTGAATCAAATAACATTAGTGTTGTGAAAGCAAACGAATCAACCACATGATTTTATAATAGCTGATATGTGGTTTTAGCTACTAATAAATCCATGAGCTGATCGTGAAATCTGCTCAGAAGGCGATCTTACACAGAGGATGGAGGTAATTAAGTGCAAATACTCAGTTACTTTACTTGAGTATTATTGTATTTTGTTATGGTCATGCCAATAAAGCCTCTTTGAATTAATTTTACTTTTACTTCCTACATTCCTACATACTTCCTGCTGTACTTTTGTATTTCCAGAACTATTCTCTTTAACTATTCAGGGGAATTATTGTTTGTTTTTTTTTAGTCTGCATCATTGCGTGTCGCATTCCCAAAACACAAAACACACATAAAAAACATTTCTTATTGTATCCATTAGCACATATCACACACGACTGACATAACCTGACAAAAATGACGTAAAAGACACAACAAGGTGAAAATGACGTAACCAGACCAAAATTATTATCCAGACGTAACGAGACAAAAACAATGTAATAGACAGAAACGACGTAACAAGACATAACAAACGGCTGGTAGAAATGTCCTTCAGAGGGCAACTTTTTACTTTAATACTTTGTGCAGATTTCAGAGCCTGAACTTTTTGACTTTTGAAAGTGACTTCACTTGACTAAATAAGCTGAATCAGCATTTCTACTTTTACTTGTCTTTTCTTTTACACAAATATCTGTACTTCTGCTCGAGTAAAGAATATGTGTGCCCCTGTGTACTTTTGCCATCTCTTATATCTTATATGTTAAAACTATTGTGCTTGTATCCCACCCCAAGTACTTCATTAGTTCATTAAATCAATTAAAAAGTGTGTGACAGTTATCCCACAGTAATCATCTCGTAATCATTACTATATAAGACACTTCCTTTTTGTCCTGTCTCTACCTGTTAGTCATTATTCATGGCGTGTGATTCATGTGAAGTCTAATGACACAGATAATGCTTATGAGTGGTTATTTCAATGTGAGCTCTTTGTGACACCAAAGGACAAATATTCTCTGAATTAACCTCTGTCAGTCACCAGAATTACATTTTCCCATGTGAGTCCCGATGATGCAGGATGACGAGCGCCAAAACTGTCCAATCAATCAGTTACCTGTCAGTCTGTATAACTTCACGTTTAATCCTCTCAGTTGGTTTGTAAAATGTCAGTGTGAACAGGAACCAGACCATCTGTGTGAAAACACCCTAAAACATCAATTCATCATGACTTATAAATAATAAATGGTTTGACATTAAGGGAGATAGACTCATTCTTTCTAGCCAGAGTTACATGAGAACATTGATACCTCTGTCATGTCTGCACAATGACTATGACGTTAGCACCAGCAGCTGGGTAGCTGAGCTTAGCATAAAGACCAGAAAAAAGGGGAAACAGCTAGCTTGACCTAACAATTAAAACCCTCCCAGCACTTCTAAAACTTTCTAATTAGCATGTTATATCTTGCTTTTGATGTCCATACGAAAACTGAAGTGTAAAAATGAGACATTGCAGTGTCACAGAGGGTTCTGTGCCAGATAATTTCTTTCATACAAGTTTATTGTCCACTTGAGGCCAGATTATCACCTTGGTCACGCCACATACAATAAAATCATCACATTACAATAATACAAGGAATCGCATCACGTAACAACAATTGTACAACATTCGTCGTTACACATTCAGCACATAAATGTGCAGATTAATGCAGCTTGTTCATGAAATGTGTTGCACTATAGGAACAAAAGATCCCTTATAGATCATTTCGTTTGCCAGCGTCGCCCTGAAGGGAGCAACACATGCTAAATGTGGAGGGGGTGTTTAGTGTCACCAATGATGGACAAAGCTTTCTTATGTACAGCTGTTCTGTAAAGGTCATCCAATGATTTATGTTGGCAGCCTATCTTTCCTGCTGTTTTTACAATCCTGTCCAGTTTGTCTTGTTTGTTAATATCAAATGACTGAACCAGACAGAGATATTGACATTTCCAAAATGTTATGACTGACCCCTTCAGTTTCCCAATTAGCGAGCTTCAGAGATACTGGTTGGCTGTTACCTGGCTAGCTGTTTCCCCCTGTTTCCAGTCTTTTTAGTAAGCTAAGCTAACAATGCTGCTGGCATTAGCTTCATATTTAGCGCACAGATATGGCAGTAGTATCATCTTCTAATCTAAAAAGAAAGCTAATAAGGGTATTTCCTAAAATGCTGTTTTATTCATTTAAGTAAGTATATTACTGTGCAAGAAGTTATGGCTCAATACGTTGTATGTTTTGGCTCATCTGGTCATCATACAGTGTCGCCCACATGCAGCTATGAATTTACTCCAAGGATATATGTGTTCAGGAATAATACTACAACTCAAACCACTTCAGCTTTTGTCCAGATGAGCAGCAGCAAGTAGAGAATCAGAGAAAAAACTCTCAGAAACTATCGCTGTGCCAAAGACTCCAGGACACCACAAAGCTTTTTTCACACTTTGTTTTTTTTTTTGCACAGATTGGACAAACAAAATATAACGTTAATTACACCAGCTTCATATTTACCGTACAGATATAGCAGTTATATCAATCTTCTCATCTAACTCTTGAAAAGAAGGAAAATAAGCATATTTACTAAAATGTTGGTCTATTCCTTTAAGTAAGTAGTTTAGTGTGCAAGGAGTTAAGTGCTGTCCACACCAAGAACTATAACTATGACAGTAACTATAAATATAGCATTAAAAATCGTTCTAAATCAAGTGAATGGCGGAGTGCGGACCGCAGCTTTATTGTTGTGGTGTGGAGTCCTCCATCCAATTGCGTTAGAATGATTTTTAAAACGATATATTTATAGTTATTTTTAAAGTTATTGTTCTTGGTGTGGATGGCCCTTTATGGCTCAGTATCGATGTTCTGGCCCAGCGCTTCCTCTTTTGTCATCATTTTTTGTCCCCTACATGCAGTTATTTGAAAAAATATGTGTCCAGGAGTAACTCTACAAATCCAACCTCTTCATCTTTTGTCATGATGAGTAGCAGCAAGTATATAATCAGAAAAAAAACGTCTCTGAAACTGACCCCTTAAAAGGCAGCAGTGCCCTTTGACCCCTTCCATCCTTCCTCACAGGAACACACTTCCAGACACATACAGAAACACACGCTCCATACCCTCATTACCAATTAGGGTTCATTAGAAATTGGAAATTTAATTAGTGGTTTCAGTTTGTCATCGGGTAGCATTTCCTCTGTCTGAAAGCCAACCGCACAGGCATTAGACACCACTAACGCCTGTTAGCAAAAAGGAGTTTGAAATGGAAATGCTGTTGTGGCCGACCTCCACACCCTTCTATCATTTGTCTTAACCAAACCCGCCCAGAAATAAAATTACTCAAATGCAAGGGGATTTTCAATTTATTTTTTTTCCTCCTTTCCCTCTTACACTCTTGTACTTCTTCTTTTTTTGCAAGTGGAAAAGCAGCACGCTTTGCGGAATTCAGTCGCCCACGCACTCTGTCAGGACACTTGATTCCAATTAGATATTTTTCTTTGCTTTCTTGTTCTAGCCTGTCTGGGCCTCCTGCTTTTATCCCTCCCTCTGCCCTCCCCACTAACTCCCTCACTGTTGAACTCTCCCCTCCTCTTTCCCATTTCCTTGCTCGTGTCCTCATTCTCTCAATCTCTATCACAATATGTAGTTTTGTGAACCACAGTACCCTGCTTTGCTTTCAAGTATTCGCTCATACGCAGATTTCTCACAGCCTGACATCCTGTGACCGTTTTTAAACTTTGACACTGCAACACAGTGGTGCTGTAAAAGACTGTGGCACCGCTATTACAGCAGAAGAAACCAAACAGTTTCCATAATGATAAAGTAAGGATTTAGAGGTGGCTTTACAAGCTTGCAAACCGCCTTTGTTTTGCTCCGAGGCAGTGAATATTTATTAACCTATGGATCCATTTGATTACAGTGTGAGGTCAGCTCCGTGCTGTGAAGGTCCTCCCACACATTCACTAATGACAGCCTAGCCATGGAGTGCATACAATACATTTCACCCAGAGCGCAGTAGCCACATGTAATTCCTCATCCAAATTACTGTAATTAAAAACATTCCTCAATCCTTTATGTGTTATTTCTTCCTTCATGTGCTGTCGTTTCTTGTCTCGGCTGTCTTTTAATTCAACAAATCAAATGGAGGCTATTAGTCTCACGGTATATGAGATTTGGATTCTGTATTTGGACATCCTTGTACCGTCTAGCGACATTAATACTTATGCTGACTCATGCGGACTACACACAGCCTCATGGCACAGCCCAAATACAGGAAAGAAAAATCTCTCTGTGTTATTATTAGCTTAAGAAAGAAAGTCAGAAACAATTCTGCACAGACGAGAGGTTTAGGACACTGAGAGGCTATCGTTGCTAACGCTGGGGCCACAGACAGATGATTTAGAGTGCATCTCTTCAGCCTTAATTGCTTCCAAGCAGGGGGTTCCTCTGCAGCGTCCAGCCCACCGCTGCACGACCGAGGCCTCGAGTTTCTGCTTGATGTTGCATGGAAGTTTCCAAGAGCCAAGCTATTGTATGTGTCAGCCACATTTATCATGTAGTTGTACAACCCTGGAACATTCTGTGAAACAGTTTGCAATTTCATGGCTAACCACAATAATAGAATAATAAGAATATCTGGTATATTTGATATGTTCAGAGTTGTATCATTAGAGTTTGGCAATGCAGAGCTTGCAATTGAATTTGTTATTGAGCTGTCAGGGTTGTGTTTCTTATTATGCAACTGACCCTTTGCCAAGACCCTCCTGCGAACAGCAAATATCCAATCGTAAATTAGTGACAATAATTAGGGCACCACAGACCTGTCAAGCTTTTCATTTTTCTACATGCTGAAGCGGTGTGTATGGGGCTCTAAGTCTAGGTGGTGGCGTCTTTTTTGTAGTCTTTCAGAAATGTAAAACACAAGAGCAAACGTGGCATACGCTGCAAACGTTAGCATATCCAGCTAACTAATGCTAGCTTACCACCTGCAGTAATGTTATCCCCAGCCAACAAACATCACTGCATTTGCCAAACTCATGGCTTATTGAAAGGGCTACATTGGGACTGAATCTGTGGGGAGTCTGAAAAGGAGGATGTGGGCTGGTGCAGAATAAAAGTGGGCCGACGACAATGCATCTCTTAGGTCTGAGCGTGGTTAGCTTATCCTGGCTCTCTTCCTGGGATGACTGGTCTGGCTTGGTGACCATCTCAAGGTCTGCTGGACTTAATCTAATCCCTGCACCTCATATTCCCATGTTAAGCAGTGTATTTCTGTCATCTATCATATACAAACATGTTTTATTTCCCTATCCAACCAATGGTTGTTGTAAGCTAGCTTTAGCATCAGTCTTTTAGTATTAATGTTATACACCATGTATGTAACTTTACATATTTAATACACCTTTAGAGTGTTCTTGGTGTAATTTCCTTGTAAAGGAAAAGGAGAGGTAGACTGTTAGACTACATGTTCATGGTTACTGTGTTCAAGATTTTTTGGATGGACCTAAAACATGACTCAGTGACGTGTTGGAACCATGGTCCCCCAAGACTATATAAGCCCCACGAAGCACCACACAATGTTGTTTCCTCCTACCCTCACTGTCACTAATGGTCAGTTACAAAAAGTACCTCAGCGACTCTCAGTTCTCTTCAGCTCACTTCAGTTCCAACAACCCAACACAGAAGAAAAAAAATACCATCCTCAATCAACAACCTTGTATTTCAGTAATTGCTTCCAATTTCAATGTTAAATTTGCCACCAATATCACTGTAGACTGCATATGTGCAATGCGAGAATGAAAAGCTGGACAGGTATAGCAACAGTAACTAAGGAGGGCGGGGCTAAGTGAAGGGTAAATTGCTTGCTGGTGGGCTAAATGAATTTCTATTGGAAAAGCTGAGTGTCAGATTCCCTTCTGGTCACCCACCTTCAATTAGTTGTGATGGTGGATGGGATTATGTTACTGATGGGCCAGCTGAGGTAGTAAACTCTAATTAGGACTGATACTCAGGGGACAGATTAGTACTGAAAATGTATGAGGGGGAAGGTACATGCATGCTTGTTTATCCTTCACCTTCAGTTGAACACAGAATGCAGAGCTGCTGTTGAGCAATAACAGCTCTGTCGGGCTGTAGACGCCGCGCACCGCCTTCAGCTATGAAAACTTCTAACTGCTCACTCGGGGCCAAACCCTTCATCACACGGAAAAGAGGGATGGATGAAAACATACCCCCTGGTCAAGGAGAGAATACATTCAGTAAGTCAAAAAATCATCAGATTGCCTTTAAACCCAAAACACATCCCGCTCATCCGGAAGATAATATCTAATGTCGTGCATGCGGCTGGATGTAGATAGCAGATGGACCTGCAGATGGACCTCTATTATGTACTTTCCAGATGACAAGATTTACCCACAGATTCAGAACTCTCAATTGCACTGTACAGCAACTGAAGATCAGTGAAATTGCGTTTGAAAGATTTGGAAAATTTATATCAAACAAATTTATTTTAACCAGAGAGAACTGGAAAAAAAGACAGATGCATGACAAAAATGTGAAATCTAATTACAGTAATCTATGCTATGTTTGAGGCATTTTGCTTTCCTATCAGCTTGAACTGAAATTCATAACAAACTAAACTAGGAATGATTAAATAATTGTGTTTACTGTTAGATATAAATGTCCTCCTGCAGCTCTTTATGCAAATAACTGAAGCTTTAAAGGAAGTAAGAATGTTTCCAAGGCCCTCAAAGAAGTCTTTCAGGGGTTCGGAAGTGCCAGCAGGTGGGATTTTGACTATCACTGAATATCACTGAGTCTTAATGAGGAACACATGCCTTTAGCCAAGCATTAGTTTAAAATTGTTTTAAAATTTTGCCCCGAGATTCCCGTCTCGATGCACTTCAAGGAACCGAGAGGAAACGTTGCATTGACAGACGTGCCATCAGGGAAAGTTTGGACCACACAGAATAATCCTTCACGGCTCTTCAAGGCCGGGGCCACGCAGGCACGAAAGATCTACAACTGGAGGAGAAGCCCAGCCTTGCACTCTGCCTTTTAAAATGCGCCCGCTCTCCTTGAGTGTCTCCAGAGTGGGACAGATGCAACAAGGCAAGACGACCTCTTGGAGGGGTCAAGGAAAAACACAGGGACGCTTGGAAGGAGGGGGGAAGTGTTGACCTTACTGGAGGTATCTATCATTCACTGAAGATGTTGGCACCTCAGCAGGCAGACGCACACATGCCCGAACATGCACTGAGAAATCACCCCCACACACACTCATCTATCCTCTTTCCATGACAAGAGGTCTCTAATGAATGTGGTACTCCGAAGACCCTTGAGAGGAAGCGAGGCCGCACTCCCTCCTACCACTGACTCTGCAGGGCACAGAGAGGCCTTCGCATGTCTGCATTTCACGAGATAACCGGATTGAAAAGCCGTCTCCAGACAAGTGTGCTCTGTCAAGGGCTGAGGGCCGTTTTTATGTCTCCCTGCCGCTGTCTGACGGAGACGTGGAAGGTCGGCTCTGAAGGAGTGCTTGTTCACGGCTATTACAGTCGCTGGTACAGTGATGGGGCCCTTCGTCTCGACAATACCCACATTATCCGTCGCTCTCTTTCTCTGCCTCGACTGATGTGCGCCAGGCACTCTATCTTGATACCCAACACACACTGTCAGCGTGTTATGGCCTCACTCAAGTGACTGTATAAATTCAGATTATGGAAGAATTATTCTGGTCTGTCTGGCAATTAAATACGCTCATGTGTGGCTTTCCGGGGCAGCCAGCCAAGCTCTCATCGGCACCAGTCCCAGTCCGATCTAATTCTACCAAGCGCCTCCCTTTGTCTGTGGTAGTACATTTTTATCAGAGGGGAATGTGTCTCATACGAGTGAAATATCTCTTTCTGCTCACGCATCCTGAAATTTTCAGCACAACACCAAAGGCATCGAGGATCTCTTTTGGTCTGTGTGGCTGCATTGGTAAATCCAAACAATGTCCACTTCATTTATTTTTATTTAATACTCATAGGCTGGGTTGCACTAACAAGGATTAAATAGAAACCTGATTAAACTGTGGTTTAATTTTCAATTTTGTTGCACCGAACTTTTAAAGTAGCTTAAAATTAAGAAAGATTGAATCAAACGCCTCTTTAAATCTCAGTTTAATTTTCACTCTAAACTTAGA
Source organism: Lutjanus campechanus (assembly GCA_027495735.1). Lineage (NCBI taxonomy): Eukaryota > Metazoa > Chordata > Actinopteri > Lutjaniformes > Lutjanidae > Lutjanus > Lutjanus campechanus. The sequence goes on from JAJHUR010074363.1 coordinate 9,288, forward strand.
TTAAATGTAAGTAATTTAAACATTTAAAATGTGATCCAGTACAAACTTTAAACTTAAACTTGAGGAGGTTGAACTTTTTGAAAAAGATTGAGCAAAACAATCAAGTTTAAGTTGAGGGAAACGGACTCAACTGTCTCTTGTTTGTTTCACTCACTGATAATTCAGCCAACTAGTTTTTCTTAAAGGTGAACTCAAAGCTGCTCTGCATCATGAATAGGTTAATTAGGCTAACTAGCTTTTTAGCTTGCTAGTAAACAACATAACTTTTAATTTTTAGCTAGCTAGCAAATCAGATACATGCATTTTTGTTTTAGTTTTTTAGTTTTTAGCTAGCTAGCAAACAATGCAACATTGTGATAAGGAATATAGAGCAGCTGTTTACCCCCTTCTTTTAACTTACTAGCTAGGTCCCAACAACACCCTAATTTTATTTTATTTTATTTTTTATTTTAAGTTGGGTAAGCAAGCATCTCCATACTGATTACTTTTGGCTTAAATCACTAAATTGTGCTTTATTAAACTGAGATGAGTTTTGAAGTGTGCAACAGTGCTCTATTCAATTTTAAATCTGGACTTACTTATTTTAATCAAGTTTTGCTGACTCTGATTATAGCTAATTTTAGCTTAAATTAATCTTTGTTGGTACAATCCAGTCATAGTGGCTTATTCCCCTGAGAAATAAAACAAAGTTCTTCATCTTGACTAATGCAGAACTGGAGAGTGTAACAAGCGGCTGGCGGTGGATAAAACACAGTAAAAATCTATTAAAGGGCCAAGTGGATATTCTAAGACATGGTGCAGGTTACTCGTGGTCTCTGGGTATGTAGAAGATACATGTTTATTTTGGAGTTGAGTGACAGTGAACACTAGTGCGAAGGCTGTGAAGTCTCAGAGACAGGAGACATCACGTCAGAGCTCTCCCCACCACAGTGGGAGCCACTAACGAATGCTCGCCCCCACCAACATGCTCGTAATGCACACACACTCTCACACCATCACCTTCAGAGGGGACCCACCACCCTGCAGCAGAGCCTGGCCCCTCGCCAGCGGAGAGGGAAGAGGGGGTTTTAAGTGCGGAGCCTGGCCTCGCCTCATCCAAAACGCAGAGACCACTTAAAACACATTCCTGCAGCTATTTAACACAGCGGCTCAACACCGCTCAACAGCTGAGGTCTTCCAAGCTGCGAGAGTAGTTGAACCGGTTGGGGTCGGGGTGCAGAAGGCTGATACTGTGTGGGGGGCTGTGGGATTAAGCTATTACCTTAACCACAGGAAGTAGATGAAATATGAAACCTGGTAATTTCACCAAACCTCCTGTTGAGCTGTGTGTTCCTGAGCAGGTCTTTTTGCTAAGTTTCTAGACACCATTATTTATCAGTCATCTCATTGCTAAGACTTGCAAACAATCAGCAGATGAGGAGAAAACTGACAGACAACAGTGGGACACAGAGAGACATTTAATCACTAGAAACTATGATCACAAACCAAGAAGCCGAACCTCTGGTGCACAATGCGCTCATCTTTAAAATTGCAGAGATCAGCAATTTGAATGGCGGCATAAGTCTTTTATGTCCATGTCAAGTAGGAGCTTGTTACATTTGAACCTTGCAGGCACATACATCACACTGCTATTGAAAAACATCATAAATACTCTTTTCTTTTGCACGTGATTTTCAGTCTAGTTTTGTAATAATTAAAGGTTTTGTGCGCCATTGATTCCACAATGAAAATGTAGAGGTTAATGTTCTGTAATACCTCAGACAGACAAGTGCCTCATGTAGAGCTTTATTGCCAAGAATACGGTTTCTTTAACATTTCAATAAGGAACTGTAAATAAAGTCAATCATATTTTTTTATGTAATAGTTGGTGCACTTACTAAAAACATCCATGTGACAACATTCGCTGGTGGGAAAAGGTGAAACAAGTGGTCAGTAAACAAGTTTCTTGTTTTCTCTTCTCTTGTTTTTTAGCTGCGTCATTATACGCAGAGCAATGCAACAGCACAGCAGGCTGCAAACTTTACAAACAAGTCTCAAAATCACCACAAACCACAAAACTAACCGTAATAGAAGTGGAGAAGAGTGATAGAAACAGAGGTGCACTGGGTTTTTATAGCCTACCTGAACTAAGAGCATGAGGATGGATGTTTTCACATCCACAGTGATGAAGAAAGGCACAGCCCATTACACAATGACTCCTTCAGTTATTAGCTGTCAAAACGAAAGCCCCAGATCTACACACTGTGTCACTACTTGATCAGTGTGGTATGTGATTGGCTGTTCTCAAACAAGGTTTCATTGTGGGTTTATTGTAATGGCAAAATTATCGTACATTCGGCCTTTTTTGGAATTAATGGTCATATTTTGTACAGTTTAATATCTGGAAACACTGGCTGATATAGTAGTTTATTGTGGCTGGAACTGCAAAAAAGAGAGGAATTGTTGAATCTTTGTGTTAAACAATCTGAGTCAGGTGCAGCCTTCATATCAATCCACTGGGGACCACGAATGTCAACAGATTTCATGTTGTCACACATCAGCTACGCCAGCAGTCAAACAGACTTAAAATACTCAGGGTCCACTTTGCACTTT
>JAJHUR010074364.1:0-14296 GCA_027495735.1 Lutjanus campechanus
GTGCTGACCACCATCTACTGTGGGTAGTACGCTGACTATCAACAGTACCTCACGCAACCCCACTTCAAAAAATCCAAACTGTCCCTTTAAAATGAGCCCAGCTCAACACTTAAGCGTCCTGTAAAAGCTGTTATGTGCAAAGTAGGATAAAAACATTGAAAGCAGATAAAAGTACAATAGTGGTACAATGAGAGTCACATGGTTACACAATATCATCCAGAGATAATACAACAATACACCAACAGAACTGATATCAACATAGGAGGCACAGTTTTTCACATCGCCTGCTGGGGGTGGTATAACACCCCAACCCTCCTCATTTTCTGAGTGTGTGTGTGTGTGTGTCGACCTCAAACCTTTTTTCAGCAAGAGCAATGGTTCAAATACATGTCAAAATAAGAAAAAACACTTGATAAGAATGAGCTTCATGATGTCACGTGGTTAAATCCCTTAACTTTTCACAGCAGACTGTGAGGCTCTGCTCTCACATGTACACAGGTGTTATTTCATATAAAAGCACCACCTGCTGCAGCAGCTTGCACTCACGGTTCCTACACAGCTTCTTCTCGCAAATTTAGCGTTCTTTACCATTTTGGAGGTGGCAGAGGTGGGTTTTTTTAGCTCGCTGTATAGCACATTATGAGTCACTAAAACAATACACCGACTCCTTCTGAGGGAAACAAAGTTCTGCTGAACTCTTAGCTGAAACTAGAATAGTGTTATAATAGTTTTAAAGGAGCATTTAAAGGCCCTGAAAACATGTTTTCTGAATCTGCTTCTTACTGTGAGGCATGGGATCCTCCAACAAAACACTTTCTACAACAGTTTTGGTTATTTTAGTGAGAGATTTCTGCTTTTGGTCTGCGATCTTCGATTGGAAAAAAGGTGATGTTGTGTTTCTGTGCACTAATCAAACTTCTGCGATATCTGAATCAGAATCTGGGAGAGATTCAGTGAGGTGGTTTTGGTGCCACACAGTCCTGATGAAACAGATTAGCTGACTTAGCTGAACTCTTAAATAAATAATAGCTTTGGATGTTTTTTTAATCCAAACTTAATGTGCCCTGTGGAGTTTGTTTACATTCAGTGTTTCTCCCCAAAATGCATTGTGTCTCCTTGTGTTGATGCATTTCCCTCCTCATAAAGTTTGCAATGCCTACCTTCTGAATATTTTATAACCTTCATTGTTTACATCAACTGGTACATCCCCAGTCTCTGATTTGATATTTCCTCACTTCTTGATCCTCACTTGAACCCGGAAGTCATTCTGATCCGCCATCTTGCAGGCTGTTCCAGAACTCTTATTTCTGCACCGAGGAGGTGAGCGAGGAAACAAAAGAGCACTCCATCCCCAAAGACGAGCATCATCAGAAATGGACACGGCTCCACATGATACTTACAGAGGATACAGACACAGAGGAAAAGACGTCTCATAACGCTTGAAACACATTTCATTATTTCTGATGTCTTTCCCTGCATCCTTGGGATGGGATTAAGACGCGAGGAAAGGCTGCGAGCCAAGGAAACATGGACGCAATTGAAGAGACTTGAGATGTATCCAGTGTTTACTTGCTGCTTGTAATTCTTCCCTGCCTTTGTTGGCGCATTTCTGCGTTTCTTGGCACGTTTTTGCCACCTGGGTCCATGTAGGAAGTATAATTCATGTGCAGTTGTTCCCACTTTATAATGAAAAATGACAGTCACGTCACCTCGATCGTCTTTCAATGCTTTTTTTGTTTTTTCTTTTTATCTTAACAAATACAAATGAACATATCTGTTGTGACTGCATTCAACTTGTTCCATTATTGGAGTTGTGCAATGAAAACAGAAAAAGTCAGCTGAGAGCAGGAAACAGAGGCAGCTGGCCTTCAAAGTAAAAGCTGAATAAACAAATGGCCTACATAACATAATTCATAAGATACAGTCATATTTCGGCCAGTTTCCCAGAACTGATTGTGAAGAAAATGTCAATGGGTGCAAAGAATGCTGTGATTCATGTGTGAATGTAATGATTCATTATATTCATCAACTTATTGATTGATTAAGGTCTGGCTACTCAATCTGTTACTTTGGTGAACATGTTGCGACCTGTGAGCTTTACCATTACCTGCTCCGTTGTCATGACGATAATCATACGTTAGCCAAGGCTTATAAGGCTCATACTGCCTTGTGTGGGATGGTGTACACCTACACCACCCGCTGGTTGTGTTGCAGGACATACACAACTTAGTTACTGTCTTAAATGAGTTTTTATTTGAGATATTTAGGCATCCTTGGCAGTAAGTAGTGTGAAGATGAAGTAAAAAATTAGCAACATATGACGTGCTTCAAAACTGTTCAAAATGCTCAACTTTTACTTTGAAGGCCAGCTCTCAGCTTGCTTTTTCAATTTTCATGATACAAGTTTGATAATGGAACAAGCTGAGTGCAGCCGATACATGACTTGAAAAAAGAAAAATGATTGAACCATCATAGGCTCATCACACAGCGTGCACTGCAGATGAATTATACTTCATACACGGGCCCACCTGTTGATCAGCGGAATCGTGTGAAACCACCGGCAGGAGTGAGCACTGTGTTTGTGTTCTTGTACGAGAACAAACTAAATGGGCACCCACACATAAAAAACGTTGCTCCACAGCACTCCTGGTGGTCAAAAACTCCACAGGGGGCCTTTAAAGTGGAATGTTGCTAATACAGAAATGTGGAAAATTTGTTTTCAGAGGCTTTACTGTAAATAATCTGACTTGTCTTTTATCACTTATTTTGTAGCTGTTGAGGAATTAATACTGACATACTGACATATTATATATGGCATCTTGAAAGATGGATACAATCACCACTTCTCCATATTGTCCAGAGCTGCATAGGAACCTTAAGTACTCTGCTTGTCAGCCACCAGCTGCTTCTTGATAAACATCTCTTTGGATGGATTTACAGCCTCAGCTCAAACCAAATAGTTTTATTTTCCTTCCTCTCTGTGGCACACATTCTCTGTTTCTCCCTCATGTTTCTGTCGATACAGTCTAGCAGCACTTCCATGACTGATATTTGTTTGGAGGCTATAAATGTGTAAATGGGTGTTATTTGATGATGAATATCATGATAAAAAACACTAATGTGCTACCTGGGTGGAGAGGAAAATCTAATCTGAGCCAATAGAATAAATCCAGCCAAAGTGTAAACTCAAAGCTCAACGGTACATAAAACTAACAAATGAGATCTGCAGTCTGCAGGGGGATATGCCATCATCGTGAAAATCAGAAGAGCAAGTGCAGTTTATGGAGGTAAAGTCTAAGGCGTCCGGTGGCTCCACCCCCTCCAGACACAGCTGAAGTTTGGATTGGCCGAGCAGGGACCAGGGCTAGTGGTTACTGAAGCCGAGCTGCTGACAGGTTAAAGATTTCCCAGATCCTGTGGGGTTTTCTTTCACCCCATCATGGGGGCTTTAATCTGGGGCGAGATGCCTCTGACAGTCTCCAACTCCTCTGGGATACAGGAGTCAGGTCGGAGCTGCAGGTCTGTGAGAGAAAAGAGAAATGGAGCGAGCATCCTTTTTTTTTTTGTCACAGTTCTTTCAAAAGCAAACTGGTGAGGCCAGTACAGTTTCTTTTTCATCCACAAATGATGTGTTTCTCTGGCTGGCTTTGTCAAGTTCTTCATGCCCCAGCTCTCTGTCTCCGGTCCTCCCCTCCCCAAAAATAGGCCCTGAAAGACCACATGGGGATTAAACTCCGGTCCAGAAAACCAGCATGCCTCCATCCAAACATGAAATCCCAGGAGATGGACTTTTGGCCTCATTAGAGTCTCATGCAGTCAAACCAACAGAACATTTCTGCCTGCGTCTGGATGTGAAGAAACACTGGCGTCGCCAGGCTGGCTGGCTCTGCAGAAGCTGAAGCTCATGCTAGTGCTGCAGTGATCCTTTCTGAGTCAGAACAGCCAAAGGGCAACAGTTTCAATCATGTTTCTGTGAGTCTGCTGCAAAGGTGTCGAGGCCCCGCTGAGCCCGGCGAGGACCCGGAGGAGGTTTAGAGGAAAGTCAGACAATATAAACTCAGAGCAATCACCAATCGTCTCATAAGCAACCATTTTACAACCCAGACAAGGTCCTTGTAACACCGTCCTGCGAGGCAGTCCTCACATAAAGTGGAGTTATGACAGTGTACACTGGCAGGCGAGATTTTGCCTCATATAGGATTTGAGAAGAAAAAGTCTTTCTGAAGGGAGTCATGGATGGAAAATGAGTCCTCCAGTCTCAACATGTTCAGCAGCACATTTGCGTCTGATCGCTCCTCAGTCTGTTTCCCTCGTCTCCGTCTTCTCTGTAGGCCTGCAGTACAGTTTATACACACTTTGTTAGTCCACATGGCTGTGGAACAACAGTCTCCTAGATGCTGATGGTGCTGTTTCTGCGGCTGTCTCAGTGCGTACTGCAGCATGCTGTGTTTCTGTTCATGGACGAGGATTAGACACTCATCCTGGATTGAGTCCAGCGGTGGGGAATCTGCATGTCAGATCTCCCCTCTCCGGCTCTCTCTGCGCGGTACACAGTCATAGTCGGTATTTGTGGTGATGGGTTGAGTCTTCCTGCAGTCCAGCCCCCACTCGTGTTTTTGAAGCTGCCCTTCGAAAAGAGATATGTGGCCTTGTCTTTCAGTCTTTCAGTCCTCACACTGGCTATTTTAGGTAAAACCTTGAAAAACGACAATAACATTGTTGTCAAATTTAAGGCTTAACTCCCACGTGTATGTCAGGCCCAAGTGAACAGAACTACTTTAGGATCTGGATGTTGCTGGTTCCTAAGAGTCTACATCATGTTCTCCAATCAGAGCCTCGACTGGTGGGCAACCTCCTGAACATGAGGGAAAGTGAATGGAATAATATTATTTGGTACTATTTCATGACTATTTTGTCTCACCCTCTGTTGCTGGTAGGTGGAAGCTAGAACATCTAACACATTGTAAGCAGCCTTTCTAGTGTCTGTTGCCGTACCAGCGTTGGAACATTAGATACACAGGGTGATTTGCTGGTTATTTCCCGGGGAATACAGTGATTTTGCCGGCCTTGGCCAGCCGTTGGATGATCTGGGCTTCGTAGTCGGCGTCGTGGACGCCGGTCTTCCTGAACTCTCCTGAGTAACGGTTCTGCTCCCAGTAGTGGTGCCAGTTTCCCCGACTGTCCGCCCCGAAACCAAACACGTTCACCTAGGGGAGAGTCGAAGAGCGGGTGTTGGAAAGCAAGTGTCTGAATACTTTTATTTACAACCCCAATTCCAAAAGAGTTGGAATGTTGGTGTAAAACATAAATAAAAACAGAATGCAATGATTTGCAAATCCATTTTGACTTGTATTCAATTGAATACAGTAAAAAGACCATCCATCCATCCATACATCCATTTTCTGCAACCGCTTATCCGTGAGGGTCGCGGGGGGCTGGAGCCTATCCCAGCTGACTTTGGGCGAGAGGCGGGGTACACCCTGGACAAGTCGCCAGTTCATCGCAGGGCTGACACACAGAGACAAACAACCACTCACTCTCACATTCACACCTACGGGAAATTTAGAGTCTCCCAGTCCCCCAGTAAAAAGACAAGATATTTAATGCTCAAACTGATAAGCAACTCATAAATGTTGGGACAGGAACAATAAAAGAATGGGAAAGTTGTGGATTGCTCAAAAAAACACACAGGTTAATTGGTAGCAGGTGACAGTATCATGACTGGGTATTAAAGGGGCATCCTGAAAAGGTTCAGTCATTCGTAAGCATGGACGTGTTGAGGCTCATCACTTTGTGGTAAACTGCGTGGGCAAACAGTCCATCGGTTTAGGAATGTGTCTCAACACAAAACTCCTCAAAGCAAAAGGAATTTATAGATTTCATGATCTACAATCCATAATATCATTAAAAGATTCAGAGAATCCAGAGAATCTCTGCATGTAAGGGGCAAGACTGAAAACTAGAATTGAATGTCTGTGACCTTTGACCCCTCAGGCAGCACTGCATGAACAACTGCAGTAAAAACCTACATCATTGTATAAAGGATACTACATGGGTTCCTAAAAATTTACTGCTGTTAGTAAACACAGTTTTTCGTTGCATCTACAAATGCAAGACTGCAGACTTCTCTGGGCCTGAGCTCATCTGACTGACGCAAAGTGGAAAAGTGTGCTGTGGTCTGACGTGTCCACATTTCAGACCGACTTTGAAAATCACGGACATCGTGTCCTCCAGGCTAAAGAGCAGAATGACCATCCAGACTGTTACCAGCACTCACTTCAAAAGACAGCAGCTGTGATGGTAGGAGGGTGTGTTAGTGCCCATGGCATCATGGGTAACTGTCACATCTGTGAAGGCCCCATTAAAGCTGAAAGGTTCATACAGGTTTTTGGAGAAACACATGCTGCCATCCAGACGTCTTTTTAAGAGACGTCCCTGCTTACTTTAGCCAGACAATACCACCGCACACTGTGCACGTGTTCCGTCGTATATCAAGTCATGTATCAAACAAGAATGAGAAAGAATTTCACTTTCAAAACTCCAACAATTAGTGTCCTCAGTTCTCAAATGCTGACTGAGTGTTGTTTAAAGAAAAGCTGATGTATCACAGTGGTAAACATGCTCCTGTCCCAGTTTTTTAGAGCATGATGCAGGCATCAAATTCAAAATGAGTGTATATTAAAAACAATAAAAGTTCATCAGTTTGAACATTAAATCTAAATCATTAAGTCTTTGTTGTGTATTTAATAGGTTCATTTTGCAAATCATTGCATTCTCTTTGTATTTATGTTTTACACAACGTTCCAGCTTTTATGGAATTGGTGCTGTAAATGAACATTTTTTGTCAGACGTACAATGAAACAGCAGTTACATTATGACAATTACATGAATGACAAATGTCTTCTTTCAGGGTTTTTTTTTTTTTTTTAAAGAAAGTCAATAAATCTGTTGATTATTTTCACAATGAATTGATTAAATGTTTGGTCAATAAAATTATTATTGAAATTAGTGTTCCCAAAAACCAAAAATGATGCCCTAAAATGTCTTGTTTGGTCCACAACCCAAAGACATTCAGTTTACTGTCAGAGAGGACAAACAAAAAATATTCTTATTCAAGAAGCTGAAATGGGAGAATTTTGCTTTTTTTTGTATAAAATTTGTATGAAATGATTAATTGGGACGAAGACAGAGAAATTTGTTACTTTATCATCAACACTGATTTGGATATCCACATGAAAAATGCCAAATTTTCCCTTTAACATTGTCTGATAGTAGTTCAGCAAGTGAGGGGGAGAAAAGGGAGAAACTGACCTCATCACAGACATGCAGGGCAAAGAACAGCACTAGCATGCCGGTGGAGGGGTATCGCCCGTGATGTCTGGTCCAGTGGTCGTGGATGTACTTAAAGAATGCTGGGTTGAAGATCTGGACCTGGGAGGTGAACAGAGAGAGAGAATCAAATCCAAGCTCCTGCACGGAAGGTAAGTAGTAGTTTCCTTTTTTTCTATATTTAAAAAGATGTACAAAACTTCTTCCAAACTTTATGAATAGTTAAATCCAAGTTTGTGTGAATTCAGACTGAAATCTTTCACTGTGATGATTTGTTCACTAACACAGGAAAGGTAACCTCATGCAAATCGTAGAGGCTCTGCATATTCAAAAGGTCTGACCCAACAAGAAAAGATTTTGCCAAGTTAATTTTTAATACTCCCCGCGGTCGTGGTTGCTCTGAAAGATTAAAAGCACTGTTAACCAAATGAATAGTAATTACACATTTATCATGTACCTCCAGGTGATGTTCAGCCCCAACAAACAGGGCTTTAGGCTGCTTAGAGCGCCGCAGCGGAGGAGTAAATCTTATAAATCTATATTTCTGGGCCGGCTCCAAAGACACTGTAAAAACTGAGTCTCTGACCAGGCGAAGACATTCGCAGCCGTCACATCACAGGGATTAGTTTGAATTTATTTATTTTCAGGGATTAAAGAACGAGCAGAAGATTATTTAAAACAAAGGAAAGGTTTTTAATCTAACTGTAATCCTTCATCAACAATGGGGAGGGGATGATATTAATTGCAGCAAAGCGGAGTGTGTCCACGTGTGTGCTGGCATATTACTGTGAGTGTGGGGACGGCCAAAAGTGCGTGCAATGAACGTTGAAAATACACACCTTGTCTTTATCTACACGGAGGAACTGCTTCACTGGAGCATACGTACTGACAGAGAGAGAGGGAGAGAGAAATTGATTAAACACATTCATTCAGCACTTTATGTGATTGCTGCAGCTATGAATCTTGGGTGATTGACAGGTGACAGATTGTTCCAGCCCAGAGACTCTCTGGCTTCACACATCTCTACTGTGTGTGTGTGCGTGTGTGTGTGAGTAAAATGAAGTGTATTTATGCCCCCAAACTAAACTAATGTGTGTGCCTTAAAGTCAAATAGTCGATGGCAACATTTTAGTGTCTTTATGCTGTGTGCACAATATGTCCAGAATCCATTTCATGTGTGAGCACACATATGTGTTAATCCGTGCTTATGTATATATGTGTGTGTGTGTGTCTGACTTAGCCTACTTTCTGCGGCACATTTCAGACGAAAGACCAGTTAATTGGGGACGCTTGCGCAAGTGGAAAGAAAATCTATTTCCCCAAATGGGAAAAGGCTGATTTTTGGGTCAGTGGTTAAGGGCTGGGGTTACGCAAGTAGTGGTCATAGTTGGGTTAAGTCCCCAGGAAATTAATGTAAAGCTATTTTTACACCAGACAAAACAACTCCCGAACACCCACTAACATCTGGCTTTTGTCTTCAGTAGGAAAGGCTACCCACTACAACAAGAATTAAAAATGGTACACAGTGTACCCTAGACTTTACCGACAATCTGGCCCTCCTGTCACACAGTTACAACCAGATGCAAGACAACCACATCCCTTGGGACAGGGCTGAGGATAAACATGAAGAACACCAAACTAATGAAGATCGACACCTCTGCCAACAACCCAGTCATGGTAGGTGGTGAGCCCATACAGGAAGTCAGCTCCTTCTCCTACCTCAGCAGCATTGTGGATAATCAAGGTGGTACAGACAGCAACGTCGCAGCCTTCATCACTTTCAACAACATCTGGTCCTCTAAGGAAATAACCACAACAACAAAAGCGCAAATCTTCAACTCCAATGAGAAATCTATCCTTCTCTGAGGATCAGAGACGTGGAGACTGACAGAAGGGACGTTGGAGAAGATCCAGACCTTCACCAACAGCTGTTTGAGGCACATTTTAAATATCAGGTGGCCGAGCAAAGTCGGCGACATGAAACTGTGGCAGAGAGAGAGACAGGAGTCAGTGGGGAAACAGATCCTGAGGCGCAAGTGGAAGATGGATCAGCCACACATTGAGGAAACTGGCATCTAGCGCTACACGCCAGGTCCTGACCTGGAACCCCCAAGGGAAACCTAAAAGATGATGGCACAAAAACATCTGGAGGCAGGACACCAAGGCGGACCTTAAGAGGCAGGGAACCAGCTGGAAAAAGATAGAAAGTACAGCCCAGAGCTGAGAGGTGTTGTCGATGGCCTACGTTCCACTGGGAGCGAGGAGCCTTAGTAAGTAAGTAAGGAAACAACAGCGTTCACTCCTGGGTCACATGAGTCTATCGGCTCCAGCTCCAGCTGTGATGGAAACATGACACCTAGGTTTTTATTTTAATTTGTTTATTTCACAGGAACAGTGCACAGCTCCTTAGCTGTACCAGAGGCAGCTCTGAGCTCATTTTCATCTGTAGTCCCCAGGAAGGAAAGAGAATAACATCTCTGCTAAAAAACACCATTATATAAAAACACAATTAGAAGACAGAACATATTCATGATACAACAGCTTCAGAACATATTCATGATACAACAGCTTCAGCTCTAACAATAACAAGACCACATAACATCAAGACACCGGCACAGTAACAACAAGGTTGACACTCTAATTATTGCTTCTTTTCTGCAGAGTGCATTGAAGCCTTGGTGCCTCTGTCTGTAACTTCATCTTCTCTTTTACCCCCTTTTCCAGGCACATGCGCCGGCCTAGCATGACTCGGCACGTCAGTCCAGCATGGCAGAGATTTGCATCTCCGTCACAACACGGCAACCCGCATGAAGGTATATATTCAACTGATGCGCACTTATTTTGTGTTGAGTGTCTGTAAAAATGCATAATCGCATTTTATTTCCTTTAAATTCTTCACAGTAAAAGTCATCCCTTGTTTTGTTATCAAAAAGCTTTTATTGTGAAGTGCCAAAATCACAAAATGTTGGGATTCCATCAGTCATAACTATCGTTGTCTTGACTTCAATACTAATACCAATATCCAGTTTAGTATCACAATACTCGATTCTTGAGAGTGTTTAATGAAATCTGAATTATTTCACTTTAATTTCATACACATAAGGGCAAATTGCTCACCTATGGTTATATTTATTTTATGGCATGTTAATATATTGTAATATGTGTATTATAGACCTGCTCTACACAATGCAGATGTATTATTCTATGAATAGTTCTGAAATTACAAGCCATGATTTTACCAACAAGCCATTTACACTACAACATTACTCCAGCTGCATAGTCACTCTTGCTTTTTGTATTCAGGGCCATCATGTACACTATGAGCAATGTTATGTTCTCTATATATAGTAAGTGTGGCTTTATTTTTTTTACTGGCCGTTCTTTCTGACCATACAGAAATGCTAAAGTTCAGAAATGACATGTTGCTAGTGCTATTAGCCCTGTGCTCTTTAGCCGTGAAACCTTTTAAAAAGGAGGGAAATGACAAACAACCAGAGTCTGATGAGTGCGCTACTCAGTGCAGAGGCTGCACAGACACACCCAATCGATGCTGTGCCAGGTGGAGATTTTGCTTCAGTTTCTGTGCAAACATTGACCAATAACAAGTATCAAACTCTGGGAAATTCTAATACCAGACCATCTTTCATAGAAAGGATAGAGTAAATACTGAAATTTTGGAATACCGCACAACAGTAGCAGTAAGTTAAGACAACTCCTACCTGGCTGAAATCGAACATGAAACAGTAAAATGAAGCAGAAACCTGAATGTGCAGCAACGCAGGAGATAAACTAAACTTCAAACCACAGAGATTCAGTTAGAAGCTACTAAAGTCCTGAGAGCTGAACACAGACACTTTTAAAACATCTTTCTCTCTGCTCTCTCGGCTTTCTGGTACACATCAGAACATCAGAAAGAACAAGGCAAACTTGTCTATTAGCAATGTGAAAGGAGTCAAACATATTTTAGCGAGTTTACTTACGTTTAGAAAAGCATACATATGCGCACTAATTAGCTAATTATGTGTGCAAAAATGGTATCAGTCTATGAAATGTCTGTGTCTGTTTATGTGTCTGTGTGTGTGTGTGAGTTTGTGTCTTCTCACAATCGTATCTGGCCTGTGGACAGAGCGCTGGTGATCCAGACAAGATCCAGCGTTTTGAAGGGAACCAGGACGAAGCTGACGTTGGCTGCCAGGTTCTTGGCACTCTCCGGGTACATGAAGTGATGAGTGGTGTGGCTGCCGGCGTCTTCCTCGTAGCCCACCGTGGGGGCCAGGTTTATCCTGGGGGTAAGAGAGGGATAACATGAGAGATGCACTCTGTGTCCTCACATCACACTCTGTTAGGTGGCAACATGTGAGGCCTCCAGCTTTAACCACGTTCAAACAGATGCTAAAACTGTTTCACAGGGATAGTTCATCCAAAAATGAAAATTCAGTCATCTACTCATCCTAATGCCAAATGAAGGTCAGCAGTCTTTTCTGGACTAAAAAACTAAACCGGACCTTCAATCAGCATCTTTCATTTTTGGGCAAACTATCCCTTTAAGGGCTTTTTAATGGGGTAGTTCAACATTTTGGGAAATTAGAAGTTCACTAGTTCTATTTCAATGTGTTGAACCTGCATTTATTGATTTTTTTAAGCCACTTGGGGCAGTGCAACAAGCTGCAAACACAAAATTGACATTAGCGTCTTAGCTGCTAAATCCTCCACTCTGTTCTTCATCTGCCTGTTTAGTGCTGGACAGACAGCATACAGAAGGTTCATCAGAGCTTTTGACCTGAAAACAACTTCACTGTCACTCATGCTTTTAGTACAGCATTGATCGACAGGTATACACACTGTTCATGAACTTCTTTCATCAATCTGTGTGCTGCTCACAGGTCCATTAAGCTACTGTAGCAGCACAACACATGGAAGCAGCCAAATCTGTAGAATTTCCCCAAATATTCAAGTATTGCACCCTGGGTAGGTGGGGTGAGGTACTAATTTGTGGCTGTAAAGACACTGAAAGGCTGTAAAAATGTTTATTGCGGTGTGACTGAATGGTACTGTTAGATTGTCTAGTATCAGAAAAAGTCCACTTGCTAATTGAGCAGCACATAATTATTCATGATTACCAATATATTATAGTTTTATTTTTTTGAGTTGCTTAACACATTGGTTAATTAAATGTGCATTGTATAAAATTTGTGGAGACGTTTGATATAAGCAGGAAATTTGCATCTTATTTTTAGTTTTCTGGTCATGCTGCTCATCATGTACCCCCCACCACGCTCGTGGAATTATCTTCCCATTTATTGTTTTTCTAATTCAGTTTATACAGCTAGGCCAACCAGGACACTCAGTTCCAACACCATTACACTCTATGCATATTAAAGAGAACTGAGATTATACTATGCATAAAACTTTATTCAAATTTAAACCTCCAAAGGTTGCAATCTGGCAGTTGAGGTGCAGTTGCAGGAGGTGCCTCACCATCTGTTGCCTGGTGGAGATCTGCTCTCTACTGAGCGACCTCTTAGTCGCTCATGAATTCAACTTTTCATCTGGAAGAGGGTTGTTTTATTTCTTCTTTCAAAAGTTACCTGCTTCAAGAGACACATTTTAAGGAGCCCGATAAACCCCCACTCCCCACAGTATTACACAACCACGCTCAGTCGTGACCTGCAGATTCATGCGGTTTAGACCAACCAACAAGACATAAGAGAAAACCACTTTTGTCAAAACAGACATACTTGTCACACTTTCCCTCTTTAGTTTCTTCTTTTTGTGCTGTGCAGAGTTTTAGCTGCTGAACACTGTCTGCTTCAACTCTCGACAACTTGTATGTTCTTACATGCCACATTGTTCTGTGTCATTTGTTTTGCAGTTTGCCTCAGATCTTTAACAAGTCTCTTGGTGTTGGTGTTCAAACCTCGTAAAAGGCCAACCTGCAAGTGATTTTTTATTAAATGTACACATCAACTCCGTCAAATGGAAAATTTCGGATGGAGTTGACATCCACGGAGTTACGGAGTGGACAAAACCCTTTTTTAAAAAAATCATTTCACAGCATAGTCATAGTCAGAATGCATTTTACTTTGTAAAGTTGCTAAGAGTTCTCTTAATGCTAATCAAAACACACATTTTTAAACCATAATTCTTGAGCAGAATTCCCGCTTTTTAAACCAGGAAGTAAGACAGGGGTCTTTAGGGAACAGCTAAACCTTTTTGGGCCTGATTAAATCTTTTAAGGGCCAATGTTTTTATATTAAAAACTATTTTAACACAAAGACGATTATAATAGCACATTTTTATACCCATGTTATCACTAAGAATTTTAAGTTTTAGCTTTTGAAGGCTTTTTACAAATTTTAAATTGTTCGGAGTCTTGAAGTCTTGCCGGGGACGAGGGTATTTTCTGGTACAGAGTAAGTTTATAAATTAAAACAATTAAAGCAAACCAAAACATTTCAGAAATTATATGTATTTCATAATTATAAAATCTTTAAGGAGCACATTTTCACCAAAAATTTGGAATTAGACTGTTGATAGTTTTTTTTTTGTTTTTTTTGGTAGGACATGATTTGTCCCACTTCTCAGTTGGAATAGGCGCAGTATATTTTGTCCAGTGTAACCTCCAGCCAGACAGTAACTGAACCGCTCTGCTCTGTCTGGGTGCTTCTGCTGTATTTACAGTAGATGTGACTCACTGTCTGGAGGAGTGAGCTGTTTATGTAAACAGGAAGGTCCACCTGAAAAAAGAAATTGGCCACTGAGAGCGCCTGCCCGTATGTCAGTGAAACAGATGTTTGTTCAGATAGGGGGAGTGATGAGGCAGACAGACAGGAGGTGGGTGGTGGAGGTGAGCGGCGCTGCTGCAGTCCAAGCTGATTTTAAAAACAAATGAGGATCAAACCAACGAGAATGCAGAACCGGAGATGGAAGTCGGTGGCTGCCCACACAGGTCTGCTGAGGGAGCAAC
>JAJHUR010074365.1:0-10373 GCA_027495735.1 Lutjanus campechanus
TGACCATTTTTTTCTCTCTGTATTTAGATTTTTTTCCTATTCACAAGTTTGCCTGAATGGTGCACTGATGGAGCAATGCTTCTGCAGGCATGATAAACACTGATTTAATCCATGACTTGACTTATGCTTGGTCGGACTGCCAACCCAAATCTGTTTTTAGGCATATCAAGATGATGATGATATCCAATTGATTTTTTAGAAAGTCTGGACAGCTACAAACCACATGAAATGCGACATTTGGAGGTGGTTTGAAATGCGATGCTGATCAGATTTATACAGATGCATCTCAGTCCTGACGTTCTGGCCTCTCAAATCAGATTCTGATTGCGATTTTTACCAAACCTAGAGTGCATCAGAGCGGCTGGGCAGAATCCACGTTGCTACAAACAGAGCAGTATAGGCGATAACAGAGAGAACAACAGCCTGTGGACAGAGGAGTTCTGCACCGCAACTTGACAGCACAATTGTTTGAGATGATGGATCCCCATTTCTCAGACTTCTGCACTGGAAAGCTGTGTCACCAGCATACAAAGTCCCTAACGCCTGCATCGTTACCACAGCAACCTATGCAGACAGGTTAGTGATGTCAGGACACATAAAGCTGATCATATCACTTGCAAATAGTTTGTTTTAAAGATCATTTATGAAAATGCTCTGATTTTTACTTGAATTTAGTCTTATGATCTTTGTTGATGATGTGCTTAAAGTCCACCTACAGTCAGTTAAAAAAAATACATAAAATGCTCTGCAAGAAGTAATAAATGTATCTGATTTGAGGAGATTGTAGCCGTATAATTCGGTAAACTAAATAGTGGCTTGACAAACAAAGCCAGACATGCAGTTTGGGAGTGTGTTCCAATTAATTCCTCACACATCTAACTGATAATTCTTATCACACTGTTCATAAGGCTAACGGAAAATTCACCACATGCTTGGGCACATATGCGCCCCACACTGCAATACAACTACATAACCAGCCGGAAAATGACTCACATCAAGTGCTGACTTTTATTAGAGATAAGATGACTTCCACCTCAAAGAAAGGCTTTATAAATATGTACTTGTACATGGTTTACTGGTTAAGGCATACTTTAGATAAAAATGGATTGTACGTCTGTTTTATAAGTGAGACCCCTGATTTGAGAAACAAATCAGATTTGTCTGCAGCCTGTACAAAGCCTTAGTTGCCTTGCCAAGACACTCCAATTCTTCAGTAAAGCTAACAAATAGCATCAATGTAAAGACAGCGTGACCCCAGAATGCACCATGACACAATGTCTCGCACTCCGAAAAACTCCTTGTATCGGAACCAGCCAGAACTGGACTGAACCCAGGGGATAAAAACACTTTGTACAAAAGAAAGAGGGCATGTTATTGCTTGCTGCTCACACCCTTTTCAGTTAAGCGCAGCCAACAGTGACACATTAGTGCAACTAGGACTAGAACGCCTGCTTGTATAGCAAAACGGCTTGATGCTCTGCTGAGTGCAAAGTGTTTTATGAGGAGAGGTAAATGAACTGTCGAGAGCAACAGCATGGAAGTTATGTAACCATGGTTCTGGATGTCAAATGGATCTTTAAAAAAAAAAAATCCTAAATTTGCATGCACATTCAGAGGAAAGAAAAAGAGCTGAAGGATGATAAAGACGAATGCAAAATAGGGGCTGTTAGTCATAGTTCCTGCCATGACAATGATGCAAATTCCGAAAATCTTTTCACGATGTTCAACCAACTGTCAGAGCACATTCATGCCCTGAAAGTGTTTTTCTAAATTCCTACCTTCCTGTTTTTTTGAGGAGTGTTACTTAATATTACTGACTCATCTGTAAAATTCCAGTTCCCTTATTATTTGTTACTGGATTATACTTTTTTTTAGATTCAAGGATAGTACAGACATTCCATCACCAGTGGAAAAAGAGTAACTGAGAGTAAGACCTGATCCAGAGCAGCAAAAGGGACAAACAAGGACACAAGGACATTGTGCCTGAAAGCGTGTTGATTTCTCGGGCCTCTACACTCAGTGTTTTTGGGAACTGTTATTAGTGGGAAGGTAAAATGAGGGAGGATGACTGGGGAAGTTCTCTGAGGCCAGGACACACAGCTGTTTCAGACCGACTCCCACCAATTATTTTTTTCTTTTTGCGGGGCGGGAAAGGAGGAATGGCGTGCACAAACACCTCTTCAGGCATGCACGACAAGAGGAGGCGTTATGGGAGGGTGGTTGGGACGAGGTGACAATGAGGCTGCTTCTTTACAGCCTCGACACGGTTAGGGTCCTGTTTACTCCTGAATTACTGCACTGGGGCCTCGCTGGAAATGTGCAGTCCAGACGACTCCTGATAAATGCAGTGTCTGGCTTCTGGGAGCACAAACAATCTTCCATTCTTTTACATAAAGGTTGCACTTATGTACTTGCATACTCTCAGCTGAAGTCCAGTGATACTACTTTATCATTACAGTGTGGTATGAAGGCCTGTATGTGAATGATTAGACTTAAATCAACCATTAGACAGACAACAATAAGAATTGCCTGATTTTCCAGGGCAAGTGAAATGCCATGTCGGGTGACCTGGTAGCTCAGTTGGTAGAGCATTTGCCCCATGAACTCAAGCTGTGAGTGCTCTGCAGTGGCCGTGGGTTCAACTCCCACCTACTGCCTTTTGCTGCATGTCATTCCCACACTTTTCTTTCCCCCTTTCCTGTCATATCTTTAGCTGTACTATAAATTAAAGGCATAGAAGCCCCTAAAATATAAACAAACAAACAAACAAACAAAGCCATGTCGGGCTAGCCTAACTGAACTCTGATAGAGGGAACTCGAAAGAAAGCCCAAAACATTACTGTGAAGTCAAAAGTAGGGCTAAAACCATCAGACAATTTACAAATCAAAGACCCACTGGAGGAGAGGATGTATCATGGTTCTTGGCACAGTCGACTGCTTTACTGGGGGGAGCATGACTGCCGTGTCCACACATCATTGCTGGAAAAGTCCAAACAATAAGATTTATAAAGCTAAGTAACCTGAAACCTTTCACAAAGTCGCACGCCGAGACTCCTGGAGCACATGTCTGGTTGTTGGGGGTATGGAAGGAGGAAAGGAACAGCCCTATGGAATCAAAAGAACTTAAGTGCGAGGATTACCAACCACATCCGGAAGACTAGACTGAGCTCATGTTGACATTTAAGCTTTCACCCTTGCTCCATCTGCTTTTCATTGCCCTTCGTTCATTGTGAGCGGCCTCATTTCAGAGTCAAAAGTCTGCTTTCCCTATTCAGCTGATGCAGAATCCTATAGGCCACACCTGGATCTAATCTCCAAATTAGAGGACGGAGGTCGGCTGTGGAGGGATGAAGGGGGCGCAGAGAGCAGGTCTCCAGGGCTTTGTGGTGAAAAAGGGGACTCGGAGGATGAGTCTAGGGAAATTGGAGGAGCAGGTGTTTACTGCTGTCAATGCTGGAAGCTTGTGTTCGTGAGACGTGCTGGCATCCAGCTCGAACGAATCCGTCTCCAGGGACCATGAGCTCATCTAATGTCCCAAGCTTCATCAAATGAGGAAAACACCACCCTGACCTCCACCGGACCTTGTTGACAGGCAGACAGGAGGCGTAACGGGCTCTTTATTTGTTTGAGGGCTGAATGCTGTGATGATTTACAATTCCAAGAGTTACGTAACATTTCCACACCGAGGAGGTACCACATTGTAAAAAAAAAAAAAGACAAACAAACCTTGTGCGTTTTTATTCCTTTTAATGAAAAGCCTGAGCCGATGGGGGAATTCGATCGTGTCTGGAATAGCCGTAAAGCCATTTTTATGTTTCTTCGCAGTGCTGGTTTCAAGTGTTTTTAACTTTTCATACCTTGCTATAAAGTGTAATGAAAATCCCAGAAACCACGTGGCTAGACCAATTCCCATGTGCCATGTCTTTATGAGATGTTTAGACTTTTAATGTACATTGAATAGGGGGAAACCTTGAGCACTGGGTATATTTGTGAGTGGTGATGTAACCTACCTGTTGAGCCAATGAGAAGAGGTCCTGATGCAGGGCTAGCACTGCTCTATAAAAAGCGCCATCATGCGTGTCTCTTGGGATCATACACGTGTACTCCTCCATGCTGTCCCAGTGCCCTGGGGAGACAAAATTCAAGTTTATAAAAAGCACAATTGAAATTTAGCAGCCTGTCACTGCAGTTTCTAACCACACTCCACATCAGCTTGCAGTCATTCATAAACGACTGTAACTTCAACATTTTGCTTCCCAACAACAACACCAAAAGATGGTCTGAGTCTTCAGATAGACGGGCGTGCTGTTTGGGTATCGTCTCAGAGTTTATGATTGAATTTGGAAAGTCGAAGCCACAGACCGCAAACCTCAGAGGGTGCTTCTGCAGTGTGGTCCCTGCTTTTCTCCACCATTGCACGTTACGATATGTCAGTGTTATGACTGGATACCATTCCCATCTGGTTAAGCAAAGGGGGACTTGGCAAGAGCTGTCAGTGTTTTCATTGCTGCTCAGCGTGATTGCATTGTTGCACAAAGTCAGACAGAGGATGGCCTAAATGCTCCAGGCACAAGTCTTCTCTTGTAACTCAGCTGACCGCTGTAAATATTAAGCATTTGAGTGATTACCTAGACCCCAGGCAGCAGCAGCAGCCATACGAGCCATCTTGGCCTGGGTTTCCTCGCTCACCAGCGTCCACTCCTCACAGCACTGCTGGTGCAACTGGCCCCTGGAAAACATTAACCACAAGCTTCAGATGGTAGAAAAAGCAAACAGTCCCACGTTCACAGTGATGACATCAGTTAATCAGAAACTGATCTCAGCTATCATCAGGTTCCCTAGTTGATCATGTAATCAGGGGTAGAGTATTACTGTACACACCGCAGTATGGCTACAAGGACTACTAACAAGACTCCCGATCAAGGAGTGCAAAAAAAAAAAGGGTTCTCCACAACCCAGAATTATGAGTGTGGAATGCCATCTAGCCTAAAATGATTTGTATACAACTTGGTGTCTGCTGTGTGAAAAAGTGCTGGTATTTTTCAGTCAAACACAGACCAAATATTCAGTAAATATTAGATTATTCTTCTGTAGCACATGAGGAACTTGGACTCAAGGTATGAAGGAGCGAAGCACCCTTTCCTGGCTGACTGACATGAATTTAAATAACCATATGTGTGGATTAAAACACTGCTTTCAACTACATCTTTAACAAATTGTCTAAAGCGATGCTATACTGTACTGGTCTTTATCCAGATCTAGGGGTGGAACGGTATCTGTATTGGAAGGCAAGTCCTTGTTCCCACAGCGTTCAAGAAGCCTCTCACTGTAGATTCAGATGAAAGGATAACTAATGTTATATCTCTGTAGATAAGTGACTAAATTACAGGATTTAAGCCTATGGTCAAAGTGCTTGAGCTTTTCTACAATGTGCCTTCACATGTGCATGTTAGTTAGCCTATTGTGCATCTCTGTAAAACGAGCAAGTTGTTCAGGACTTATTAAAAGGTCAGAAAGTTATGGTGGAGCTTTACTAACACGTTATATTTTATTTTTCTTACAATATATGAGTGCCTTAACTGTTGTAGTGGAGTTGCTTTAGCCACACGTCAGCATATGCATCCAAACACACACAACACATTTCATGCACAAATACAAAAACAAACAAAAAATATGTATGACCGGTCTTACAGTAAGACTTATGGACTATGAGCCACGGTTGGAATGTTTTGTTTTTTCCAAATAAATGACAAAATTTTTACCTTTTAAATTTTTTGCTTTCCCTGCTTTACTCAAAACATACCAAACCATGACCCCAAAACTAGGGTAGATAGTATACCAAACCTTAAATTCTGTTTCACCCCTGTCCTCTACAGATAAAAAGACAAAACATTTACTTTTCCTGTGGCAAACAACTGAAGAAATTATTCACCATGATAGCATGGAGATAAGACTTGGTTTCCACTACATCTGCCATTATTTATTTCTTCATTTGTTCTTAAAGATGAACATCTTAAATCAAGTGTACCGTCCCACCACGGTTTGATAAAATCAAGTATTCCCAGCAAACAGATGGATGTTCCCGTTGGGGTCAGGTGCATCTAACCGAGACTAATTCCTCATTAACAATAATCAGTGCGGCATTGTTCGGGGGGAGATCAAACCCACCCCATGTGTTTTACAGGCAGGATGCTGGAGTGGGCTTAGATGAGGGAGAGAAAGCGGGTGGGACAGACCGAAAGAGAGAGGTGGGTTTGGACGGGGGTCAGTGAAGTGGAGCCGTTCTCCAGCTGCCTGGCTATCATATGACATGAAAGTACAAAAAGCTCCGATACACTGGGCCTACGTGTGTCTACAGAACTACAGACAAGCAGAGAGAGTCCAGAGTCTGCAGACCATCAGTCACATCTTTGGAATTTCTATTAAAGAATCAACCTGAACAGAATCCAGAATAAGTGGAAACACCTCTGTGGGTGTGAAGGGCATTTACAGTAATATACTAGCATCATATTAACACAGAATACAACTAATGCTGAATACTAGTCGTCAACCCATATGGGTTTTTCAGTTTCAGATTTTTAATAAATCAATCAAATAGTAATTAATTGGGTTATGCTGTAGATTTAGAACATGACTGGTACTTAACAGAAAGCAGGGTATAGTATGTCAGAAATTACGTCATTCAACTACATTATTCAATACACTGTAACATGATGATTACATTTTCTGTGATTTAGGGTGGGTGAAACTTGTTAACATTTAGAAAAATGCTGGGGAAATTTACGCAAACATTTACAGCAGGATGTGTAAGTGTCATAGCATATCAAAACTAGGGCTGAACAATAATAAAAACTTATTGCAATTATTTTGACAAATAATGCCATCACAATACTCATTTTCACAAAAAAAAAAGACAAACATTTTTCCTTGCAGCTTCTGCGATCTGGATGTTATTCACAAAACTTTCAAGTTTGAGCGCTAACACTGTTCCACAGCCACACTGACAAAACTGCCTGCAGATGTGTCCACAGACATTTTTTTAAATTAATCAGCTGATGCTAATATCTCTAAATGCCAGATAATTGGCTCAATCAATCGGCAGACAGATTAATCACTACCAGAAATTAACATCCTGGTAGTTTGCAATAAATTGTTGCCATAATCTACTCTCTCTCCCAAGGAAAAACAGCATGAATCCCTCATTTTTTATTTTAGCCTCATTGTGTTCACATTATAAAGCCTATTTTATTTACAGAGACAAAAAAAAGCCCTCTCCAAATCCAACCTTGAAAGACTGTTATTTTGGTAATATTTACTTGTCATGCTTATTGGATATTTACAGATCAGCTGTGTGGCAAAATATTCTTTCTTTGAGTGAAGCAAAATCTGGAAATGAAAGCTCTGTAAGGGGGTCAATAAGCAGCTTTAAAAGACACACGTGCCTCCATCCAAAATAGCTGAATGTTCGAGTGCTAAGTAGCAGTATTTGTCAGGTATAAAACAGCTATTTTTTCATGTTTGGCAGTGACACTGAGTATGAAGAAGATAATTTGTGGTCACAGTTTGAAAGTAACCAACATGTACTGTACACAATGTGCTGGACAGATAAAAGAATATAGATTAATACCTCAAATTGGCACCAACCCAAGTATAACCCCCTCTTGCAGCAGTGGTGACTTAGGTAATTTTAAGTACTTTTTCCATTAAGTGATTATTTTTTTTGCCAATCCCCTTGCTAGAATAACTAACTGTCAAAAACATTAATTGCAGTATAGCAACTCTCTCACCAGTTTTGGATTAGCACAGAGCAGACTTGTACAATATGTTTTTACCTTAACAGGGAACAACGTGTTCTACTAAGTCTGATCTACTTTGTCTCACAACCCAGTCAGCTGTTATATCATCTCCAAGCCTTACCCGACTAAACACAAACATCAAAACAAAGCCTCTCTTCAGCTCAATCTTTTTTTGTAAAATTACTGAATCATTGTCTTGTGAAATGAATCAGAGTGTATACAACAATGGCACAAGGATGACAGGTTACATAAGCAAATTAACATCTGCTTAGCGTCATGAGCGCTATGACGGTCCACATATTTGGATCCTTCTGACATCTTGTGACTTTCTTTTTCCCTAAAAATGCTCTTTGAAGGTGGGCGGTCATTACAGAGCTGAGGCTCAGCAGTGGTGAGCTTTCACTGGCGTGGAGGTGACTCTTGCTCGCGCTGTACGTCTGCTCGCGCCTTTCCCGGAAAAATTACTTCGGACAACTCAGAGGAACAGTTTTCTCTCTCTTTTCGCCCAGTCATCAAAGGCCTAATGTCAGGACTCATTACAAACAGGCTGCCTATGTACAATGAGCAAATAGAGAGTGGGAGAAGGAAGAGCTCATAGCAAGTATACTGCCTCAGACACTGTCTGTATCTATTAAAGCCAAGGTTAAAAACTGAAGAAACAATGTGTTCTCTATTTTATCACTTCAGTGAATCACACAAAAGCCCAGGGCAGAATGTGTTAGAAAAAAGAAACTTACGGTAAATTGAAAACAGTCAGTGAATATTACAAATACTGACTCTACCGTAAGTGTTTATACATGAAAATACAAATCAATGAATCTGAGACCTGAAGGCTGAACACTGATTTGAACAAATAGTTGCAGCCCCACTGAACTCGGAACAGATACGACGACTGACGTACCATTCTCCCAGGGCCTCTAAGCAGCGCATCCTTCCCAGGATGAGCTCTGGATCCTCTTTGTTCATGTCGATCTTCTTGTCGTACGCTACCAAGGCATCCTCCCACTCGTGTAGCTTCTCATACCAAGTGGCTTGGATTTCCTAGTAAAAAAAATGAAAAGACAGAAGAAACATGAAACTGGAACCACGTAACCATATGAATCCACACAACAAACTGAACTAATTCTCTGCATTTCATCACGTAGCCAAAATGTGCGTTACCTTGACCATTTGACAAGTTAATATACAGTTTTTAGTCAAAGCAAAGATGTTCTTAACTATGCACCTTGTCCACTTATAGTCAGGCATAGACTTTCACATCTAATTTTCATTTTAATATTAAACGACTGATTGGAGATTCCCAACTTAATCAGTCAATCCTGGCACCAATACAGCTAAACTCCAACCTCCTATAAAAGTGCCTTCTAGGTACTGACTTGTTTCAAGAGACATTATTCAATGATTAAAGCTATTACAAAGTCTTTCAAAATGGTTATGAAACAGTCTCAATTTAATACTGGTGCCTTTATATGACATACATAAATGTCTGCAACAAGATCGGCTATTTCTGTGTAGTTATTCTTAATGCATGCCACTGGGTCGGATTCTCTGTGAAATCTGAGGAAAAAAGCCTTTCAAAACATTTTCACATACAAAGTTATAGTGGGATGTATATTATATATTTTTGTTATATTTTGCAGTTATGGCAATGGAAACACTAAGGCTTGTCCACAGAGGCTTCAAAAATCAACACAAAATGAAAGTTCCTTGCAGCAGCTTAGCGTACATACTGTACTTTTGCTTTACTGATGATTCCTTACTGGGATACTAAACAGGGAAGCCTTACATCCTCCCACAGTAAAGCTTTCCAAATGGTCACCTCATAAACAAGGTTCCTGGAAGTGCACACTAGTGAAACTGTTTTACTGAGTCTTTTCACTTTTACCATGTTTTCACAGAGAAACATAAACACAGTTCACAAAGGCAGAAGGAAAGACCTTTTCCATAGGAGTCCTAATGGTTGAGAAAACATTTGACTTGATTTTGAGGTAAAAATAACCACTTCATAAAATCACAAATGCATTCCACTGGAAAATACGCTGTTTCGGTTATCTCAAAAACACAGCCCTGTTATATCATTACATCTACCCACCACTGATGCAATACATTGAGTATGTCATCAGCACCTGCTAAATTCTTGAATTCAAATTTGTGGCAACTGTGGATTTTCAGTAAGTCGGTAATATGTTCACTGTCCAGTCAGATGAACCGTGTGCCACACAGTTAAAAAATGAATGTGCATTGTTTTCAGGTACTATTTTTATGCGTTTGTTATGTGCTGTGTTTGTATATTTACTTTGTGTGTTAGATTTTGATGTCAATGTTGTATACATTGAAGTGTTTGTAAATGTTTTGTAAAAAATGTATTTTGTTTTGTTTTTTAACTCTAAAGAAGAATAAATCACATAGTCAGTGTTCATTGTAATGAACTAATACCAAATACCGTCCTATTTAACCACAACAAATCAGCACTTGATACTGGTTTAGTCCGGTACACCCATACAAGAGGCAAACAAAAACCACAGTGACTAAATGATGCAATTTTGGTAACAGGGAGGGAGACGGATCAGAACAAAA
>JAJHUR010074365.1:10522-41488 GCA_027495735.1 Lutjanus campechanus
AACCACTACATAACTCAGAACCTGGGGTTTCTCTGGTGGTGAGTGAGAATTGTGTCCCTGTGCCATCCATGTGCCTTCAAGAAAAGTCATTTACACAACTGAGTCAACAAAAAAACATGCCTCAATGCATTTTGGCAATGCAACATAAACGTTTCCTCTTTGAGCGAGGTGTTTATTGTGAAAAGCATATGCACCTATTCACATTTGTCATGCTTGTTTGGGAAATGATGCGTTATCTGTCAAGACACCACAATTCCCGTTTGTACACCCTCCACTCATCCGCACTGTCACCACATCTGGAAACACTCATATGAACCGCAAGTCTATTATATTTCCTCAACTGCAAAACCCATGTGCAGCCACGGCCAATACATCTGTAAAATGTAGCGTTTGAAGAGTGCTGGTATGCAGTGGAGTTCCTGAGGACAGCAGGGGAAAGCTGATGAAGGATACGTGAGCATATATGTCATAAACCTGGTTTAACACAGGGTAAAGGCCAAAAAATGTGATGAAATGGCACAGCAAGTGGTCATGCCAAAGCTCAGGGAGCTGCTGTGCAGACCATCATGATGACAGGTAAAATAACAAAGAATCACAGCAGGAGCTATCTTGTACATTGTTGGAAAAGGACAACAATCATTGCAAGTAATGTTCAAAAAGTGCTTAGTTGCTAATCAAGCACTAATATGTGTCCCAAGAAAGACTTAATGCAATTAAGGCTGCGTCAATCTCACTTATTCTCTCCTGATACTGATTCCAATACCCATATCAGGGAACTGACGAACACAGACGACTGAAGGGCTGACAGCAGTGATACCAGTGCTGTTTTTACTTTTACGATTTAAAGTTTGAGTGGAAATGATAAGAAATCAATTTTACAATAACAATTTTTAACCATGAGTCTATACATAAACATTCCTTAAGGAATAAAGTTTTTGATGGTATAAAATGCAGAACACTTTCAGCCGTGTGGGGTAGCTAATCATGTATGTGTGCTTCATAACAGTGAATCCATCCATCCATACATTAGCTACAGGGTCGCAGGGGGGATGGAGCCAATCCCAGCTGACATTGGAGGAGAGGCATGGCACACCCTGAACAAGTCGCCAGTAAAGATGATGATTTCATATCACGATTATAGTGACCAAAATTATCATGGTTATCATTCTTATGGCGGTAGTGTTAAATGTTTTTATTAAAACAAAACAAACACACGTTGTATGCTACACCTGCGTCTGGGAGATCTTTGCCAAATCTGGTTGATGTTGGACGGTATTTACCATGAGTAATTGTAAGCGTTGTAATCAAACATGGTTTTAATGATAATTCAAATTTGAAACAGTAATACTAATTATCAGGAATTTTATTGTGGTTTATCACGATTCAAAACCATTATTGCTTCATCCCTACAACATCAATCACAGGGCTGTCACATAGAGACAGGCACTCATATTCACACCTATTGACAATTTGGAGTTGGTGATTAACATACCCTGATTGTAGGAGGAAACTTGGTTAACATGCAGGTTTGAACCCAGGATCTGTGATGCCACAGTGCTACTGCACCACCATGCCACATTTGACCCAATAAAAATAACCCTAGATCAGCAAATAGCCCTCATAATTAAAAATGAAACAGTTAAGATGTAATTATTCATGTATTTTGACCCACTCTGTGGGACTCACGGGTTTGCAACAGCATACTAAGCCTGGTATTGGTACAAAGTCAAGATTTTGGTACTGGGACAAAACCACATGGAACATATTGGCACTAAATTAAAATTATTGGCCAATAAAAGTTGTTGTGTTGAAATGCTGAAGAGTAACAACAGGATGTAAAATCAATCATAAACTACAGAAAGCAGTGACACAGGATATCTTTTATGTCCTTTGCTCTTGCGTGACAATGAATGTTGTCCTTTCACACTGTACATGTGAAGTGATTTTTCAAAAGAAGCCGGTGCAAACAGATCACAGAGGGTGCAAGACTTATGGACCCGAAGGAAATCAAAGTCGACAGAGTGTGATTATGTAACATGAGAAAGTGAGCTCATTTTGGTAAATAAGCATTAGTCTGAGACTCTCATGGGGCTTGATAGAGTGCCATGCATCATTACAGCAACCAATTAAATAACTATCCCACAGACTTCAATAAACACAACAACTATCCAGTATTCTGACCAACACTGACGATATCATGCGGGTATGTTGTTTCATTTAAATTGGACCTGCAAATTACTACTCGTTGTCAAATTATCAACTTTCAAAAACCAAATGAACAAAGAACTACAAGGCCTCCGTCTCCCACCACACACAAGCTGCCGAGGTATGCTAAAGCTGCCCAGATGTGGTTTCATCTGAGGAGACAAATCAGAATAAGGGCCTTCTCTCCTGCGGACCCTGGAGATTTCATTGTCCCTCAGCTGAAGCCATCTGGCTGCCAGCTCCAAGCACATGCAGTCTAAACACATCCAGATGACAAGGCTCACATAGCGTTCTCCTCAAGTAAGAACTCCATCAAACTATTAGCAAGCAGAAAACTTCTTGAAATCACTGTCAAATCTCTCTCTTGCGCAGTGCCACAAGTATCACTTCCTAACTGGAACTTTACTCTGATTTGCTTCTGTGAGACATGGACAAGTCACTGAAAAGAGCTTGAGTTTAAATTCTATCAGCTGTAAAACCGTCATGATTCATTATATCTCATCATGAAATGTGCTGCGTGTCCTGAATCAGATTTATTTGAGGTTTAATTCAAAACCATGAATGAGGTTAGCATGCGGCTCTTTTCTACATAAGTTCAAAAGGAAAGATCCTTGATAGCACTTTTTAAATGCACAAGGCCAGTCTGAAAACTACGCAAACAAAACAAAACAGCCTAAGAGTGAATTATATAACATATTTCACAAGACAAATGCAGACCCTATGCATTTGGCCATATCCTTGACCAAGTAGAGAACAAACAGTTTTGTCTTTCAGCTTACTTTGTGACTGGGAATTTTTATTGCTCCTTCTATTAGAAAAACAGAGAACTGCACCCATTGCTATTCAAATATCTGTGACCAGAGGAGAAAGAAAACCTATCCCTTTAAAGGCTCTGTGTGTAAGATTTACAGGGATCTATTGGCAGAATGTGGCAGAAACAGAATGCAATATACATATGTATGTTTTCATTTGTGCATAATAGGGCTGGGTATCATTTTAAAACAATACAACACCAGTACCAATATCAGTACTGTCAAAGTGATACATATATGGTACAGATATAGTACTTCATTTCATACTTTTTTATTAACATGGCCAATTCCGTCAAATATACCGAGCTCACCTTCACCACACCACAGATTGTAGCTGCTGTGGTCATGAACCGATCACACATTGCATTAAATCAAACAGCACATACAAATAGTGATTTTTTTTCAACATCTGGGTACAAAACAGATTGAATGCAGGTACCTTAAAATGACTGAGTACTGATACCTAGCTCTAATGTATAAACACCTGAAAATAAGAACCATCCTTTTTTAGTTACCCTATAATGAGCTGTTTATATCTACAAAGAGTGCGGTTCCTCTTCCTTGGAGGCCACCATCTTGCAGCATCATGTTTCTACAGTAGCCCAGAACGGACAAACCATAATCTGCTTCTAGATGGGGCCTATCATGTTTTGTGTGAATTTCACAGCCATTGTGGGTGTTCCTACTTGTTTGGAAGGGGAGAGTGAGATGAGGTGTTTGCAAGTTCCACACTAGAAGCCACTAAATCCTACACCTTGGTCCTTGAAACCAACATATACCTTAAATTTGGGCTTCAACTATTAAAACATGGACAGTGATGGAACATGTTTTTGGCATATCTTAGTCGGAAATGTTGACTTCAGTCTGGACCAAGGTAATCACATGCTGTAAAATTTTCAGCTCAGACAAAAAAAAAATTACTTTCTCTTCTTGTATCTCAAGAGAAAACAAATGATTTACCACACTGCGAACTCTAAAGCAGCATGTATACATTTGATTTTGATTAATATAATACATTTAGCAATGATTACCTTGGGTCAGAAGGAACCAAGAGGGAGTAGAAATTTATGTATTATTTTCAAATGTTAAACTCCAAAATGAAAATCCCCTACGCTCCAATAATATAACCCACAATCCCCCTCTCAATTATTTTTAAGGGGTTTGACTTTTTCATTGAAGAGAGAGCATGATCCCTGGGGAAATTGCAGATATTTCCCTCGACAGAGGGGAAGATGTATGTGAAGTACACAAAGAGGAAAAATCAGGCCTCACTACTGGGCCTAATCTAATCTAATTAGGAAGATATCCACTTGATCCTTGCTGATTTTGGGGCACTTTGATTGCCAAGTGCTGACTCCATTCCTGAATGGTGTACATTTTAACTTCAAACTGGGAAGGGCTTTCTAAACATTGTTCAAGGAAAGACTTAATGAAGATCCATTGAAATGATTCACTTTGTTTTTTGAAAACATATTGTACATTTGGATATTTAAACATCTTATATAATGTTGGCAAAGGTTATCAACAGGCCTACAATGGAAATATACTGATTCATCACTCAAAACAGGTTTGTTTACGCCTGTCCTGCAGGTCTCTTGTTTAGGTGCCAGTGGTAAATTGCCAGCCTAATGACACTGCACTTTCAGTGAATGCACAACAAATCTAGAAAGTGGTGCAATTGGAATACATACAAGAGTTTAAGCATATGTTGAGGTTAAATATGAAATAATTACATAATCTAGACTTTATAGGTTACTGGAGGCATTAATATGGACACTATCGTGTACGCATAGTCTTAATGTGACTAAGCGTAGCCCAACTGTTTTGTGAGTCCACTACGGTGGCAGATCTTTCACACCATTGAAGCTTACATTTTCTCCACTACACGAGAAGTGGAAAAGTGACACTAGCTGTCTGACAATTCTCTGGCCTTTGTGCCTAAAGAGCTGTTCATTCGTGGGGCAGCCAAAATGCAATCAACAATATTTGCAGGCACAATGAACCCAACTACCTAGCACCTTGGGGGAGTTCTTTCCATTGCACAAGACTCGTGCTCGCAGAATACAGATGAAAAACGGGTGGATGTAAATCTTTGTTGACAACGCTCGCTACACTGCCTCAACCGACCACCGTCTATGAAACAAACACTTCCCAAGGCAACAGGGCATGTGAAGCCAATTTATGAAATTAATAGGAAACAAACATTCCAAGATGATCTCATGTTTATAAGAAAATATGTCAAGCAGCAGGGGGCTGCACGTACAGCCTGGATGGAGAACCTGTTTTTACAAAGAATTATTTTATTTTGGCTAACAGGGGGCACAAGTGTGAAAAGTATGTCCTCAAAAACCTAAAGACTTGCCCCCACAACAAAAAAATAAACAGAAAATTTCCTTAGAATGCATGAATGCAAACTTCTGTGAGAACTAAAGCAACACCTGCAATTCTGAACTGATTAAGCCTTGTATTAAATAACAGCAGCTCTTGAAAGCACTGAAAGATTGATTGTCTTCCAAGAAAATAAACAATATTACCCTTGTACTCATTGTGTTTTTCTTTTAAACTTTTCTTTTGAAGAAATGGTCAGTTTCAAATTATCCTCTTTTTTGTATTGTAACACAGAAACCAACGTAGCATGAACTCGCTTTGTTTCCCTTCTCTGTCCAGAGGAAGTTGCACCAGCCATTCAGACATCAGTTATGGACAATTAGAAAATGATTGACATTAATGGGTCCAAAATATTTCTGTTTTTTCAGCTGCATGTTTTTTTAAGCAGCATGACTGAGCTTTCAAAGAAAGTGATACTGTACTACTGACTGTTGACACGTGAATCAGATGATGAATGAAGGCAGGGCAAGGCAGGTTTATTTCTTCAAGTCCTTTCAAACACAAAGGCAAATCAACATGCTTTACACAAGGAAGTCAATCAAATGAAAATCAAGCCCAGAGATACAGTACTCTGATAAATGTTGTGACATAACTGACGCTCCATCTTTCATCCAGACAGCACGTTAACAAAAAATACAATTTCTGAGCAGTGTCAGTCAACACCATCTAAAATGAGGACCCAAATGTTTAACTTGTAATACATGAACACGACATAAATCTTCAATCCTGGCATGTGCACGTCATCTATGGGAGTAATGAGCAACATCTTGTCATTATCGAATACAGATTTTGGCTTTTTTGCGTCTTGAGAGACAGCAGCATCACATGCATCACTGCATGAGATAAGCATGGAGGCAATAGGAAGCGGTTACCTCAGTCAACCACTTCCTCCCAGATTGTCCTGGGATGAGTGTGCCTAAAGGAGGGTTGAACTCATCTGTGACCCCAACTGACTAGCCCTTTGTCTCCCATTTCTCTAAAAATGTCAAGACAAAAAGGTGGTTGTTTCGTCACTAAGCAGATGCTGCAGCATGGGGAAACACTTAGCATCCCTCAACTCTGAGATGACTAAAATCAGCTCTCTCTCAGAAAAGCCATAAAGCGTAGTACTTTGGAAAGTGGAAAGGGAAAACGGTACATAAGGAATAATAAACTTATTGCAAATAATCCCAAATGAACAAATGGTCCCTGTTGAAATGGTATACATAGCGAAAACAGGTTGATCCCTCTTACATAATTTTATATGACATTTTTCTGTTTTTCTTCTTCCTCAAGTAAGTTGGGCGTGTTAGGGGGCCATTGAGACATCAGCCGGAGAAACCATTCCACCCATGTTTACACCACACTATCACCACACTGGGACACCGCTGCAGCATGTGTCTCCTGGGTTCCTCACCTTCAGGTCAAGAGGCCAACAGAACAAAGCATCTCCGGTGGCCCAAAAGAAAAAAAACAAAAAACATCTCGACAGTTACCTCATTGGAATGCCGCTGTTGCCATGTGAACATCAGACATCAGTATACAACGTCTTTTTGAAAGACTTGAGTTTCCATGGGCTACATATTGACTACATTTCCAGTGAAATTATCCATTAAATATTTCCAATGAAAGATGCCATTTCTTTGAAACAATTGTTTTGCTTTGTTCAACTGAAATTGATTCATGCTGTAATCGGTTTTTCCTTCTAAACAAAAGCAGTGGGTGCAGATGTCTTATTTAAACAAAATCATTACACCAATGTCATGACACAGCAAAATGCCAGCTGTTGGTCAAAGAGGCAAAAATAGTCATGTTTATGTTGGACTTACACTGTATTCAAATTCATTGAGGAGTCCTATCTAAATCCATGGAGACGGCGATGAATGTATTTAAAGCTTATACAGCTTTATGATAAGAAAAAGTAACAGTTTATATAGTCTCACTTTAATTAAAACCTACTTAAACACCTTAAATGAGATCATTCTCATACCCGCAAAGCTAAGAAAACTTAATGGCTAACAAAAAACAAAGAAATCCCAGTGGCACAACTGTTTTTTGTTTTCTGTTCCATGACGCAACTGTTTTTACATCGCGCTGTCACGAAAAGTCTCTCTGAAGCAATGCCACATGGCCAACTGTGCTCGCACAAAGCAGAGGGTACTATTCTAAAGGGATAGTGGCTAATCCACCTTCTTCCCCTCCAGTATTGTTTGTCCCAGCTACTGGTTTGTACGATGGGGAGCAGAAGACTGCTGCCTGGCCCACATCAGCTGTATGATAACAGACACCACCTGGTAGCGATCACCAGCTTCAGCCACCAGACCTCTTGATGGTCTGCCAGGGCATGAAGGCTGCCACTCTCAAGCTGGAGGATGCTCTCGCGCATACTGTCTCCTTCATTATGGAAAATATGGAACAGTTTATTTTGCCCCTATACGTGACCAGGTTTAACTGAGCTGCAGATCACGAGACACTGTATTATTTTGAAATTCAAATCCATGGTAACTCAGCTGCTTGCCTTGGGTGTCTTAAATTAAGGTAATATCAACACCATGGTTATTTTATAATAGCTTAGAGGCACTGTCAGGTGCTAATAATTAAGCAGAACTGTAAGGAAATAACTTACGAGTGCAGTCCTGCAGACCAAAAGTATCTTTTCTATAATGTGCTCAAGCAAACCCGGTTGCTTTCTTAAACTAAAAAACTTTACTTAAAACTAAATATCAGTAAGCGAATCACGGTGACTCCCTTTCTGCTATGACGGATTTCCAATACTGGCTTGTGCTCAAGATTGGTACAGTAAAAGGGGATCAACAGTGGCCTGGGGTCATTGTTTGTGAATTCATTTTCAATTTTCAAGGGCTGTTATCAACATGAATTGGCCAAAATACCTCCGGACACAATTGGATATACCTACAACCAACCAGAGCAACGAAACATGTGACATAGCGGTGCTTGGTGCGTTTCCAAAAAGGGTAGAAAATGGTGGCCGACTGGTTGCAACCTCTCACACAAAAATACACAAAAAATGTTTCTCAAAACATTTTTAAGTGAGAAATAGGCAATGTGGTGACAGAAATTTGATCAGCACTGCCTACTTGGACAGTTTGATTTGAGTTTCGGGAGTTTAAGTTGTTGCGCCGGACGGACCTGCTGACTGGACGCAATTGGACAGACTTACAACCGATCAGAGCACTGAAACATTTGGCTTTTGACATTTGACTTTTCACAAAGTTTGTGATTGGCCTGACCAGATCCAAGGCTGGTGGAAGTCTGTCATAGCATGGCATGAATGGCAGGGGGGCACACCAATCTGCCTGAGCAAATGAAAACATGTCCTCGGCAGACTTGTCTGTTTCCAAGCTAGCTCTGTAGTAAATAATAAGCACTGCTGTAGGATCCTGTCTTTACAATCGAAATTGCTGTCCTACAGACAATACAACACTATTTTTCATATCTATTGGCTCACTCAGATGCCAAAGATCTGTGTTACATTATTTCAAACTTCAAAGACTAATCAAAACCATATTGCAACTATGGTCATCCAAGATTAAAAGAAGGGAAATGTTGCCTTTAAACTTGATATAGTTTGTTTATCTAAACACGACACATTAATAATTCACAAAAAATACTAAGTGTAAGCACCTCAAGGAAATATAATGCCTTCAAATGAGCCAAAGTGATGCCAAAATATATGCAGGGCAGACTGAGGATCCTCTGTGCAGACAGAGCTGACAGGTGGAAGAGGTTACTGTTAATAAAGCTTATGTAATTCAGAGTTTTGAGATAGAAGCCCTGGAATCCACTGGCTCCTGCTTTCACCTCCTGCCTTTCCTGTAATTGAACACATGAGTGCTCTGCTGACAGCCTGGCCCCGGTGGTCACTGTTTGATTACAAAACGTTTTTCCAGTGTATTTAGGGACACAAAAGCCATCTGTGAGCTTATTCTGACTATAAACACTTTTGTTTTGTCAGCTCGCACATATCAAAGATAGACGACTGCTGCAATTATCACAGTGGGGGCGTCCAACTTGTCTTAAAAGGCAAAGGAAAAAATCTGTTCAATGAAATGTGTGGGCTTCCCGAGGAAGTCATATAAAGGAGGGGGCTTTGGTTAAAGTTTAGTGAATACCTCTAATGTTAAGAGGAGCCACGCATTCTTCACACAGACCCTGGTGAGACATCGTTAGAGGGTAAATGGTGTTAAAAGAAGCTTTTTTTGAAAGGAAAAACAGCGTGATGCTAAACGTATAAAACAGCATCCAGCTGGAGTTTCATGTACTAGCACCGAATGACAGAGTCCAGGGCCAGAGGAGAGAGATGCCGCTGGGATGCATTGCTGGAGAGTGCGATGTGACTCACAGAGCAGTTAGGGCAATGAGAAAATCCAGGAAGCGAAATTATCCACATTTTTCCAAAAGAGACTGACGCACATCAATGACTTAAGGGCAAGATTTAAGGGGAGGTCAAAAGGCACCATGCAACATTACATTATTGAACATTTGCCGAGTGTAGAAATATTATTCAGACAGGAGCTAAGGTGAAAATAGACCAAACACTTAGATTCTTTTATATGTAAAACTAGGAAACTTTCTGCTGCTACTGTATGTGTTGGCAGCAGAGCTGGAATCTGTCTTTTATGTTTAACATATCATGGCAAAGATACTTATCTTAAATAAATTATCTTTAAATTGTTTCTCTCTGGCAGATATCATCTTCAGACTTTAAAATATAATGGAAATGTAAGACTGAACATCCAATAGAACATTATATGGCAAATGGATAACCCTGTCCCTGCATGTTTCAATCATCACGTTTGTTTGTTCTACTATTCTAAAAGCACCAGTAGGTACATGTGACTGAGCCACACAAATTATTGGGACTGACCATAACCTCATGGAAAGTTGTTGTCATTATTTTTTGACAAATGGGAGAAATCGAGAGGGGGATCATATTTAGAATCTAATGAGTGTTCAGAATTCGCCCGGCAATTAAAATGCTGCAGCAAACCGAACATGAAGGTAGCCTATTATGTTTGTATAAATACGACAAATGACTTATTACTCCCATATGCATCTTAAAAATCAGACAAATACAGGAAACTAAAAGCACATGTCAACATTTAAAAAAAAGAAGAGAAAAAAAAAAGGAAAAGAAAAGAGAACGTGCAATGAGTTAAGGGGAAATTGCAAAGCAATGACCAGTTGTAAAAAGTGGCCAGCAACACTCAGGGAGCAAAATGCCCGGGGAAAGGAAGAGCTGAAGCCATCCAAATATTTCGCTTCGACACTGTGACACATCAAAGTAATAACAGACCATTATATAATTATGTAATATTTGGGAATTTAAGGAAAGTCATACTTATTATTTGTGCTCCAAACCGCAGTTCCCATGACACAGCGATGATGCTGAACAGAATGATCTGAACTCTTTCCTTATTCGTTCGCCTGACCAAGCGAGGGAAAGTGAGGGACGCCTGCCAAACATTTGGCAGCAGGGACACAAGAAGCCTGAGGTTTGAAAAAACCAAGGCGTCGCTGGTGATGCGAGATTATGTAATAAGATGGTAGACGAAGGTTAAAGTGTCAAGTTTTATTTTTGCTCCACAGTTGTAATATTCCATCAGCCGTATCGGTCCCTCAGGTCCCTGCATTGTGATTTCATATGTTACGTAAATTCACATAACTGAATAACATTACCAACTGACTCACACGTGTAAGTCAATGCACCCATGCTGTCCTGTATGTTTATAGATCACAAATACAAACCCAAGCCATGATACAACTAGAAGAGTGCACTCAGTAGAGTGCAGATCCCCAACAGGCAACAGATGGTGAAGCACCTACTGCAATGCCACCACAACTGCTAGATGCAACCAGCAGAGATTTTATCGCATTAGATATTTGTGTGCAATTTTGTCATAATTAGTGTATGACTTCTTGAGCTATGGCCAAAATGTGTTCACTGTGTGTGTCACTGTGACTTTGATCAGCAAAATCTAATCAGTTCATCCTTGAGTCCAAGTGGATGCTTGTAGCAAGTTTGATGAAATTTTCTCCAAGTATTCCTGAGATATCGTCTTCACAAAAATGGGATGGGTGTGAGGCCACAGTGACCTTGACCTTTGACCATCAATATCTAAGCGATTTATCCTTGAGTGCAAGTGAACATTTGTGCCAAGTTTGAAGTTTCCTCAAGGTATTCTTGAGATATCACGTCCACAAAAATAGGATGAAAAATAATGCTTCTGGTCGTGGCTGTCACTGTTGTGGAGCCATAGAAAATGAATGTGCACAAAAAATAGGCTAATCATGCCAGTAGTATTCAAGCTCCAGGTATGCTGATCACAGACACACACACGACACAAGCAATCACACGGTGCCCTCCAGATGGAATAATAAATATGGACAAATGTTTGGGAATTATATGTCTCAAATTGCAATTAAGACGTACTCCAGTACTGCACTTTCATTAAGTTAGGAGAATTGCATGAGACATGTTAAAATCACACATTTAAAAAAAGTTAAAAAGAGACAGTTCATTGTTTAAAATGTGTGCAGCTGAGCCTGAAATCTAAATTTTCAATTGAAGTCCCAAAAAGAATGTGTATTGCGTCGTGTATTTGCACATAAACAAGATACAGACCCGCTTATAAAAGCATTTTTTCGTAGCACAATAAGTAGTCAAAAACTCCACAGGGTTATCTTTAATGCAAATATATAACTCTTCTAAAGACATAAACAGAGTAGTTAAATTTTGTGATTTAGTACATCTACTGTACTTCGCTTTGTGTTTTTGACATTATTTATCGTCTATGAATGTGCAAACGCCTGCATCCCTGCCTTTTCCAGACAGTTCATTCCTGTCCATGTGGAGCAGGGAAAACCCATAAAGTTCACGTAAAACTGACAGGAATGTCCTGGGTCAGCCATGTCTCAGTTAGTACTGTTATGCACAATTCCCTGTATTTACAGTGCACTCCGGCACTTTTTGGGACATCAGTAATCACTCATGGCTGAGCAACAGGGAAGTCATGCACAAGCTGTTGCCTCAAGTCCCAAGGCACACTCTGACACCACTCAAAACCCCACAAGCATCCCTTTGGCCAAATCTCCAAAGGCATCTCCTCTATATTGGCAGGGCTCTCAGCTCCTCAGGGAAGCTGGGATGAGATAAAAATTCCACAGAATAGAGATTGAAGCCTCTCCGACGTCTGACATTTCAAAGCTATTATTTTCACCCCCATTCAGTGGACTGGTATGTGAGAAATGTTAAAAGAGAAGTTGACCCATAAGCAGGAACATCGCAAACATTGTCATTAAGCTACACAAACGTACAGCATTCAGCAGAAGATTTTCAGCAGTGGTTCAGACCATCAGTGATCATCACAAGGATGCCACCTTCACTGGTTCAACTTTGTTTTGTCTTCTACAATTGTTGGAGTCAAAATTTTGGTTCCAGCTCCCAAACACAAAGACCATTTAAGTGCCTACGAGTGTTTCCTTCCTCTGTGGACAAGATTACAAAAATCACTGAAATTAATTAGTCCATGTAATGTGCAACTAGACATTGTGCCAATATACTTTGCAATTCTGACAGACAAATTCAGCCAAAACCATGATCAGGGGCTGGAGTGTGGGTCAAGTGTGGGTCAGGTGAAAAGAAATCAATTTAATCCATGAGCAAAAAGTGACACAATGGGAAAAAACATGTCACAAAAGCCATCATATTGGTTAAAGTGGTTAACAGTGGCTCAGTTGTTAGCACGATCGCCTCACAGTAAAACGATCCTGGGTTTGAGTCCCAGTGCAGGCAAAGGCCTTTCTGTGTGGAGTTTGCATTTTGTCTCCATGTTTACATGAGTTTCCTCTGGGTGCTCCAGTGTTCCCATCATCAAAAACATGTATGTTTAGTCAATTCTCTACAATAAAGTTCACATTTACTTTTTTTTACTGTGACCATCGTTAGCACAACTTAAACAACATGAAATCCTACAGACATGAATAGGCTAGACTAACAGCAATGACTAATCAAGAGAAGGGGGGCAGGAGTCAAAGGAGTTAAACTAATTAACTCCTGAGCTGTAAGCTTACCACTAGATACTACTTAATACTCCACACTGGCCCTTTAACTAGATGTCAAAAAATACTTACTGATTTATCTTCTGTTAATTATCTTTTTTAGCTCTAGAGCCACATCAAAAAAGGAAAGTGGAACATTAATAAGTATACCTGGCTGTTTATAATATTTCAAGGATTTTCAGATGTTTATAGTGATTTTTTATGTAAAACAACATGAAAACCAATGTCGGTGCTGTCTGCAGAACACAGAAGAGAAAATACAAACACCTGGTTCCTTCTGTCATTCATAAGTCACAAGAATGTGACATGCTTGTTACCTTTTGGCTCTGTAGTTCTCTAGTGTGTAACAGTATATCAGTTTAGCTACTTAAAAAATTGCAGTGCATGTGTGATGGCAAAATGTTAAGCCTTTACACATGTACGCAGCATAATCAGACTTTGCCTGCCTGCTCGTGAAAAAGATTCTTTCCACTTAATGGAAGCTGTATTTTGGTCTAATTTTATCCTGAGGGGTTCACTAAGCCTTTCTCCTTCTTTCAACACCCTTTTGAAACCTGATGCTGAAAGGATCTGCAGAAAACATGCCTGCTTCAACATCTGCCAAAAAGGGTACCATCAATAGAACGCTTAACCTACAATTAAGAGTGCTTAGTGACTTCACACATCTCCTGGCATGTGAAGTCGAATTTACTGAAGAAATGGTCAGCCCCAAGGATATATTAAAAATCTGTCATTAACAGGGTAATTTAAGTGCGAAGACAGAGAGGGAAATTACATACGACTGCTCTACAGCCTAGAACATGTATTCAAATGTTTCAACAATATTTCTGTTTAGCTAAATTATTTTAAATTAAATACATATTAAGTATTCAAGAGTTCAATTTTCATGCTGTAATAAGCACCATGTAACTGCAATGAGTTCAGACAGTAGCCTTTGATTTGTTCCCTCAGTTACTCATGTAGCTCTTCTCGGCAGAAGAAGAAAAAACATTACTGCCCAGAAACCTTCAACACCTGACAAGGATATGAGAAACGTGGGCAAAACTTCTGTGGAATGAGTGAAAGTAAGAAGGGGGGGGGCAACCAGGGGCAGGGGGAGGAGGGATGGGAAAGGTCCTCCACCCTGAAGGTTGGAGAGGGTCAGCACGGTGAGTGGTGCGCACCGGGAGAGAGGGGGAGGACCCACATGCAAAATATTTAAGATGTTCAGGCAGAGGAGGGCTTCACCGAAGAAACAAGACAGAGCCTGAGTGAGCAGCTGGTCAAAGAGGAGCTCCAACTCAACTGGTCCGTTTGATATTTCTAGCAGAGACCTTCAACAGGGACTGACTGCTTTTGAACACAAAAGCAATCAAAAACACCTCAGATTTTAGTGAAAACCTAGAACTTTTGTAGAGAAAATGGCAAAGGTAAATTTGAGCTTAATAGCTTTGGGGCTGACACTGCTCCTTTTGGAGACGTGGGCCCAGAATCCCAGGAAGAAACTGGTGCCGCCGAAGCCTCCCAAGGCTCAGTGCTGCGATGAGGTGCGCTCTCTCAAGGTTCAGGTAGCCAATCTGACCAGCATCCTTGAGGAGCTCAGCCGCAAGCAGGAGACAGACTTGATGAACGTTGTGAGGCAAGTGATGGAGCTGGACAAGCAGAACCGGCAGCAAGAAGCCCGGGTCACAGAGGCAGAGAGCAAGTACTCAGAGATCAACAACCGTGTGGAGATCATGCAGCTACAAACCCTCCAGTCTGCCACTCAGACCTCATCAGGTGAGCATCAACACATCAGCTCTTAATTCAATAAATTGAATGACACACTGGCGGTTTTGTGTGCTGCTGGCCACAGTCATAACATAAATAGGTTTGAATTTAACAATAATTTTGCTGACTTTAATTCACATGAAAGCAGTTTACAAAAACAAAACAGTCCTGGAGAGAGTTTGGAAAATGTTCACACATGGTAAAACTGATCCATCAGTGACTGGAGCGCATATTTGAGCAATGTGCCTATTTCTCTCTAAAATCTGGTGAGCAGTTGCTGTCAAATTCACACTCCCGGAGTTAAAATTATTTCCACACATGGACACAGATTTTAGATACGAGTGAACTTTAAATGTGCCATTTATCTACCAACCTTTATAGTGATCCTGTTTTGATTGAAAAACAGCTGTTCTGAAACTTTGTCAAGTTTGAATACATAACTTATTCTTTTCATTGGGAATAGTATTTTGGCTCCTTTTCATTGGGAAGGGTACTCATTTTTGAACTGATGAGATAACAATAACAGTAAATAACAGCTGAGAATCTCTTTTCACTGGAATGTATGCATCAAAAAAGTCCCCAAATAGGTAAACTACACAAATACAAAACTATATATATATTTTAACTGTGAAAAACTATAAACATCTTTGCCCATTGCTTCAAGGGTCAAGATTATAGTGCACATACTTATTAGAGTGGCCCAACAGCAGTCAAAAGCATTAATTTGGAGCTGTAGACTCTCATCCGCAGGGCTGTCAATAAAGAGCTCCATCAAAGCTAAATCATGTCTGACATTCATCTCAACTTTAGCACACCACTAATCAGCACTGGCTGCCGCAGAGAGGTTAACCAGGCATGACGTAGTTTATTATTTCAATACCTTAACTGTGTGGTCGAACAGGGCCACATTTATGTCACTGGGAAAGAGAACACAGAGGCCTTTTTAAAACTTGAGTAAATTAGAGACAGGAGAGCAGAACAGGAAGGGATGCAAAGATTAGAAGAAGTGGAAGGTTTCCACTTCTTTTTCTTCTATAGAGACTTTTCAAAGTATTGGGCTCTTTGCTCCATAGTGAACTCACAGCCCTACTGATGGCATCACCATACTGTAACAGGCGTAAAAGTGAGGAACTAAGCAAAAATCAGAGCCATGCTGTGCATATTTCACTCTGTTTTGATCTATTTTGCTTTTGGTGGGGGTAAAGGTCACTTTTTTTCAACTGTCCAATCACTCAAGATATCCATAAAGATGGTAGGATTTACGACATTCACGTTTCTAAAAACGCTTGTGAAGCTGCATATGGTTTTGGCATAACTGAAGAAATTCTTCTTTTCCAGATGCCATATACGACTGTGCATCCCTCTACAGCAAGAGCTACAGGATCTCTGGCGAGTACAAACTGCCCAAAGATGACTTTCTGGGCGCACCTGAGCTCAGCGTAAGTTATGTTCAAGTCTTGTGTATTGCATGTACGTTTAGGAAGAGCATGGGAAGTTCTCCCTCTTCTTTTTAAGCATTCTATTACATTTTGTTAAATACTTCCAGGTCTTCTGTGATATGGAGACAAATGGAGGTGGCTGGACTCTGATCCAAAGGCGTAAGGTCGGCCTGACATCATTCAACCGTGACTGGAAGCAGTACAAGAGTGGATTTGGATCCATCCGTGGAGACTTCTGGCTTGGCAATGACCACATCTTTCGTCTAACAAGGCAACCCAGTGTGCTCAGGATTGAGATGGAGGTACGTGACGGAAAACATGGCATACATGTAATCCTGGACTGAGACACTAAAGAGCAAGAATTAGTAAACCACGCACAAACCATTTCATAGCCAAAAGTAAGAGGGAATAAACAGAGCCCATTTATTCCTATGGGTACTGAGTAAGAAAACTAATAATAAATCAAACCCACCTTATGAGACGTTTGGCAGACTATGAAAGTGAATACTTTTAAGTTCTATAATGTACCCTCTCTTAATCATGTTATGTGTGTTTTCCAATGCAGGACTGGGA
The DNA here is from genome assembly GCA_027495735.1 of Lutjanus campechanus. Classification (NCBI taxonomy): domain Eukaryota; kingdom Metazoa; phylum Chordata; class Actinopteri; order Lutjaniformes; family Lutjanidae; genus Lutjanus; species Lutjanus campechanus. The sequence continues at coordinate 27,750 of JAJHUR010074365.1, forward strand.
AGGACAGACGCGCTATGCTGAGTACGGCTTTTTCACTGTAGGGAATGAGCTCAACAGCTACAAGCTCTTCATCGCCAACTATAGCGGGAATGCTGGAGACTCTCTGCGCTACCACAACAACACCAACTTCAGCACCATGAACAAGGACAATGACAAATGTGTGGATGACTGCGCTGCTCTGCGCAAAGGTAAACCCACTCAACAATCCATTAGTCATTTACAGTAGATGTTACACACACATATTTATGTCCAGTAAGTCTAATTATTTTCCCTCACCTCTTTCCAGGTGGTTACTGGTACAACTGCTGCACTGACTCAAACTTGAATGGCGTCTTTTACCGCTATGGACAGCACACAAAGAATTCAGATGGGATCACTTGGTACGGCTGGCACGGGTCCAACTACTCCCTCAAGAAAGTGGAGATGAAGGTCCGGCCGGTGGGTTTTCAACCATAAGTGCTTCAGCTGCGTGTCCTGGATCAAGATCATACGCATGAATGCTGAGAGATCTCACTAATACCTGTTCAACTGAATTGTGGCTTTCTCTGGACTGCGAAAGGAATGAAAACGCTGTTTGTGATGGTCTGGATAGATTTCAGTCAGATGAATGTGTAATGTTTTTTGCCGTGTTTGATTGTAAATTGTAGTTAATTTTGTGTATTTATCAGTAAAATATTTTATTTTTTAAAAGCTTCGATAGATGCTCTTTTACCACTGTCCCATATGGGTTACTGCCTTCTGACTCCTTCTCTCATTTGTCTTGAAAGCACTAGGATGTATTTTTTTTTTAGTTAACACAAGACATTTATGGATAGTAGCAAGTATCAGTCCAGACTGGTCTGGTTCATGTATAAATCATCAAGGACTGGTAGGAGCTAATTAAAAAGGATCTTTACGAGTTGCTGGAATGGGACCAACCACCAAAAGTATTTCCTATGAATTACACTGCATTTTACTGCAAAACCCTTACCTTTGATTATGGAAATTGTGTAATTTGTAAAATGTGTACAGCTCTGTAATTATGTTGTTTTATGTGATAGAAAATAAACATATTTTTTAAAAGAAATAAGTTGTTCCACATGTCTCAAATAGATATATCTGCATTATTATGCTACATCTTTATACTATTAACAGCACAGTTGACGTGTGACAAATTCAATGGAAGTCTTTTGAAAGCAAATCAAGGTTTTTGTGTCCGTTCACGTCCAATAATGTCAACATATTTGCCTTGAGCCACCAACCTCTGACTCCTGGGTCATCTCCTGACATTCCAGCCAAAGGTCCCAGGGCACCAAAGCCAAATGCAAGGAATGACGACCACACACACATTCTGCCATCAAGTTAAACGCCTCTAGGTTTACTGCCTTGAAAACAATGACACCATTTTGCTACGCTTTGAACACAAAAAAAAGAATTCCTCAGAGTATTCAAAGACCTACAGATGGGGAGCACTACCTATACTGGTTCAGCGGTACACTTAGTCAGATTCTTCTCCTTTTACAAGGTGACAGAATTAGTCAAAGTAAACATCTGATTAAAGCCAGACATTTAGAAGGGAGTAAAGGGCACTTAGAAAAAAAACCTTTGGATGATGGCAAGTGACCTGGTCTTCTTATTCTAAGACCAAAAGTATTCAAACTTGTGACCCCAGCAACAAAAAGCAGATCTTGAACAGTGGTAGACGAAGTAGGATCCAACTACCAGAGGTCAGCTACTATTGACGTAAACCTTTGTGTCTCCATAGAGGGTACGACAAAGGTCTAATGACTAGCACATTTCTTTTAGGACATCTAACTACTGAAAGTGGAATTTATAGCTATTTTTCAGGTGGGTGAAACTTTAGTGAATAGGACTTCCAAAAGTCATATTATTCGATGAAGAGATTGTGTAATGGGAAAGGTGACTTGACCATTCGGCTACTTCAGGAGGTATTAACCCCCAAGAATCACAGAAACTATAGTGTGGAAATGGAACGCACCATCTAAAAGGGTATCCAAATATATTAATGGGCTTAGCAAAAATCACTATTTATTGTGCATACTTATAAACTGGTCCTTGAAATTACAGTATCTCAGGTTCACCTGGAAGGATTTTTTTTAAAATGTAAAACGAGAATTCTGAGCATCCTGACCCTAGCGGTAGGAATCACCAGAGGTCTCCTGATATGATATTATCACACTCCTTGAGTCACAATACACTATTACAGCTATTTTAAACTTTTGCAATAGGCTGAGTATTGCAATAATATATATTGCAATATACTGCAATTTATTACCCTTTTCCAACTGCAAATTATGTCCACAAATAGAAAAACTTTGTCAACAACAGTTTTAGCAAGCTACTATAAAGTTTTCAGTCTGTTCTTGTCACTTCTTTCATTTTTATTACAACAAAATGAGATTGTCAAGCAGACACATTGGCCATCACAGTCATAGAAACCTACCAATCCTGCTGACGGTGACCTCTGCTGACCTCCACCATCTAGTGGACTGAAAAAGCAACTAATTTTACTATTCTAGTACCAAGAAGTTTAATTCGCATTAAAAATATTAATAATTTATATAATAAAAGATTGATACTTGGTGTCCATGTATCCACACAATATTTCCATGCAAAAACATTGCATGAATCAATTTTTCCCCCCACCCCTCCCTGATTCTGAGTCATAGTAAACTGTAATGCAATCCACTATAAGAGCTCTGCAATAAATGCTTTTAGACGTTGTGATGTTGAAGTGAAGTGAACATGTATTCTTAAAAGGTTTTCAATCTGGTGTTTCTCATCCTAAAGGACTACCGCATTGCACTGCACAAGTGTTCCTGTTACTGTGTCCAGCCTCTTCTACTTATACATGAAGTCCATTTGAGCAGTAGAGAGGTAAAATAAAATGATAAACAAAAGCCACTCTGTCTGGCTAGCATAAGATGAGATTTTACTTAACAGTTTGCAGCCCTCTATACATCTGAACATACTAAACTTTATTTAGAAATTCCATTTTCATGCCTTTCCATGATGCTCGGTAACATTATGGCTACACATTTATTATTAACACATGGGCCAGATGCAATAATGTCCGGCTCCAGGCACTGCAGTGGGGATGGAACCGCCAAATTAATAGTTAATCTGTAAATGAATGCTCACTTTACTTTTACAGATCTTTGTAATACCAATCATACGGATTCACCCCTATCATTACATTCGACCAGATGTCATCAAATTCAGCAAAAGAGTGTAAAACAGGAACATATTACTAATCCACATCCATTTACAGACACTCCATGAAAGACCAAGAGCACCACAGGCCAAATGCTCAATTAACAGTGTCCCCGTATTACTGGGAATAATGGGGAAAATGTGACCTGTTTCCTGGCTCTATCCGTAGCTCTACGGCCTAAAACTTTAGTCAGACCACAAACTAATACTTCTGATTTTCTTAAAATCCCTCACACATTTTTCATACCAGGGACAACTCATAAAAGTTGTACTATTATGAGTGTGTCACTTATTCAGGTTTAATACCCTGAACTTTAACTGAAGATCCATATGAGAGAATACAAAAACAATTCCTGAAATAATCGCACACTCATCTACAGACACCATGACTCATCAGGTACTAAAAAAGCAGTGACGATTCCTCCTCGTCATCGAAAACTGTGCATCAGATGGTCTTTTTTTTTTCTTTTTTTAATTCAGCGGCAACTCAGTAGAGCCAGGTTTACACAGTGCCTTTTGCACACCAGCCTCTAGATCTTTTATGGGAAATCCTGGAGAGGTGAGAACCAGATGGGGATATTGAAAACACCAGAGTGCCGGCTCCCATCATTCATCATCATCAAGGCTCCTGAGAAATTGAAAACAGGCCCCTGAGAAACACAAGTCCAGACACTCGTAGATGAAAAGGAGGCAAGCGTCCAATTAGATGCCTGGAAAACAGATTTCTCCATGCCATGCCAAAGGCATAGAAATAAAGAAGGATGAGAAAAGGGGATGGAAAAGATGACAGACGATATCAAAGGGCCACGGGACAGGGGGATATGTGCAATATAATTTTTTTTAATGTATTTATTAGATTAAAAATTGACTTGGAGAGAATAGCATAATGTTTGTCTTTAAGCAATAACTTCCAGTGCAATAACAGTGAATCACGCAGGCACCTGTCAAACCTAGTTTTTGTGACGAGCATGAATCTACACCAGCAGGAAGAGAAAAAAAGAAATGCGCAATAGACTGACACTGATTTATGTTATGATCTCAAGGCTGCCAAGAAATGATTTGCCATAAGCAAGTCCCAACTTTCAATAATATATAAATCTACATATTTCTTTGACTCCTCTATAACAACTTAAACTAAAAAACAGTTTAACTTTTGCGTGGACCAAAAGAGACATTATACAACCAAACAATAAAATATTTCTTTTGTAATAATAAGTCATTTCTTATTTGCTCTGTTCATGTAAAGAAACAACGTGTGCTTGCTGCTGTCAGTCTAGCACTGATGAAAAAAAAGTTCAACTTCTCAGGGTTTATAAAGGCTATAGTTGTATCTCAAATCCAATATTCAGAGCTTTTACAATTATCAGAATTGGGTTTTTTTAATCCAATTGTTAATAAGATAAATTTATTTAATAAAGCGCTACTTTAGCTCTGATGCAGCCACCTGTCTGTCTGCAGACTATTTCATGGTCTCAATCTAAGGCCCATTTCAACTAAGGTTTGCATCGGAATTTGTGTTATTGTTAATGTTGACACAAAGATTTTATTTTTTTTCTGTAAATGTATATCAGTTTCAAATATCGGTTATCCATTTCCTTGATTACAAACAATCGGAAACCACTGACCCCTATTTCTCTTCTTTAAAAAAAAGAGGTTTTCCAGACTCCTACCTGATTAGAGACTCCAGGATGAGAGGAGAGGGACCTTTCTGAAACTCCAGCTCTTTGTAATGCAGAGCCTTGGCGTAGGCACGACACTTGGCAGCTCTCTCACCAAGCAACACAATGCCATTATCATCCCTGAGAGGCAGAGGACCCTAGAAAAGGAAACACGTTTATGAATAATCAAAGTTCTTTCCGAAACTAAATGAAAAGTTGTCTGTGACCTCAACTGTCCTCCAGCAAATTAGTAAGATCTGAAATACCCATTAATCTGCCAAAGTCTCACTGGCTGCATTTAACATAAACTAGAACTCAGCTGCTGTGAACGACTGGAATAAGGTTGTTTGGTGCAGCATTTAAGTGGTTTGTATTAATGCGCATTTGTAATTGAGTTAATGTGCAAAAGTCTGGTAACCTGCAGAAAACATCTTGTGCTGTTCTTTCCACTGGCTCAGAATTAGACATTTTATACGTGTTTCTACCGCAGCCTCACAGCAAGGGGGAACCCTGCTGAAATGCTGTATTATGACCCAACCATGACGGTCTCTGCCCTCAACGTAACACTATCACCACTAATTAGCTCAACATGTGTGGCCAAACAGCAGAAAATACTTTTTTCTGTTAAACCTTTTAGTCGTCTTGCAACACCTGTGTAACCTGTGCAAGTACTGCTGTGGTTTTAAGTTCTCAGAGGTTCCTGTTCTTATTTTTATGAAAATAAACTCTCACTGTGACTTTTAATTAACTGTTGTGAGGTACAATGTCCTGCAGTTTGGGTAAACTTCAAACCACAACACAACATCCAGTACTGTGCTGCTGCAGTTGCAGCGAAAATAGTTTGCCCACACCACAGTTACTCAGCACAGCGTAACACAGGTATCCCAACTGTAGTGAATTGCAGCATTGGCGGCCCCACAAAGTATGAGAATCACTTGGATGGTTTCTTTTGTTCTTGCATTGATAAATTTACTGAGTACGTCTATGCAGGTTGTGTTATTTGCAGTCCTAAACTCTGCTTTGCGTTTGGTTCCCCATTTGACATTTCTGGCAGATGCACAAACAACTCAGTCCGAAGATGCATTGATCGCAAAGGAAGACATCAAATTGACTGAGCCAAGTGAACCATCATCGTTTTTTCCACAAAGACAACTTTAAACCAGATGAGGATTGACTGCTGCTGCTTTGCCAGCTGGAGATGCATGTAAGTACAAACTATTTTCAAATAGTATTTCAACAGCATGTGATGTCATGCACATCCCGTGGGCATGAACTTTCTGTTCCGCAACGGGGCCGGAGAGTTTGTATAAAAAGCTTAAAAATGGCCAAGTCACAGTTGAGTCATTGGTCGTAATAAATAACATCTAACCCTAGTAGATTTATGATATATGACAGTTTAAGATGTTCTATGAGTCAGGAAAAGCCTTATTCATTACCTCTTCAAAATGAACTAGCTAATATCAAAACTTTGAATTTAGAACAGACTTGCAAGCACCCTATTAAAACTTCACTTGTGTAATCCGTCCGCAATCAGTCCAAACTGCACCACAGTGACTCTGTGGTTTAGTTGCTGCAGCTCAGTGCTAACCTTGTCACTGTGCTCCATGAACTCTGCCAGGTTGAGCAGAGTCTGTGTGACCTCAGCAATGTCCTGGGAGGTGAGGGCTAACTCGATGCTGCGAATGAGCTCGTCCTGCTGGTCCTCACTCAGCTCCGACCAACAAGACAGGAAGGCTGCATTGAACAGGTCCCTGTGGACCACAGAAACAGCAGATACACACATTAAGACAGTGTGACACAACAATAAAAAAAATTGATATTTCACAGAAGCAGGCTTGAACTGAATTTGGGAGAAAAGCAAAATGATCTGTAGCAAGATTATTCCATAGTCGCTGTATAATAGTGTTAATTTCATTTAAAAAATTATAACAAAATACGTTCATCAACAAACATATTTCCAGGAGTAAGACAAGACAGCCCTGACATCATTAAACACCCAAGGTGACTATATCAGCATGCAATACTGCTGTCAGAAAAAGTCAAAAAAAAAAAACACTTTGCCAAAATCTCTCTTTATTTTCATTTTTTAAAAAGTGGAGACAAAACATTAAAATTTTATTTTATTTGTTTAATGTAGCAGTTTGATTTACTGTGCTGCACACACCAGTTTCGTTTCCTTTGCTGCGCAAATGTGAGTGTCTTATCAGGCAGCACAATCATCAATATAATCTGATGAATAAAAAAGGCTAGAATGTCACTGGTTTTCATTTACTAAAACCAGACTCAAATATGTACAGTTATCTTTCTAAGGTAAGAGTAAAATGTCCAGACTTTTCATCAACCAAGAATCTGACTCAAAGAAATCAGGATGACAGTGAATAAATATGATAAAACTAACAAGGACATTTGACACAGGACTAAGACTAAATAAAAAAGCAGACAATATTAACACTGTTGTATAACCAAGTCCAGTGTTGTTTTATAGATTTAATAACAGGGCATTTATAATATTTTTCTGTAACCATCTGCTTCACACTTAACCAGTCATACGGCTGATAACTGAGTGGTTCCACAAAGTACAAAGACGGAGCTTAAATTCTGCTTTACTATGGGGAATTATGGGGGAATTATGTGAATGTTTTTAGCTTTTGCGGTCTTTTGTGGATGTGGAGCAGTGAAGAATTGATTCAAGAAAAAAAAATACTGAAGGAATAGAAGGAGGACAAAGTGAGCTAAAGAGATAAATGTGACAGAAGTGATGTACCTGGCGAGAGGGATGTAGGTTTGGGCCAGTGACCAGCACGATCGCAGGGCTGGGGAGGACGACTCCTTGAGCAGGACGACACTCAAGCGCCTCAGCCACTCCAGCCAGTCATCTTTGGACACCTTCCTGGCAGCACCCCAAGCCTGTGAAGAGACAGAAATCATCCATGTCATAAGTCACTGGGAACTACGTGGGAGCAACACAAGTTCTCCAGACCCAGAGTGTCACAGCTAATGTGCGTGGGATGATCTGGCTAACATACGTACGCATAAAAGTTTTGCTACTAGTCATTAAATGTTTCAAAGAATGTAACAGTGTTCTTCCAAAAGACTGATGGTAGCGGTGGAGAGCGCAGTGTAATGAGTCAGTTCATGCGTCAGTCTCTGTGAAGGCCATGATTCATATTATTTTCACACTCATCAAGAAAAAAAACATTCAGTGACCTCTTGTACCCTGCATGGAAGCAGCGGCGTTCATTATGTTTATCCGCTTGTTTGTCCAGCTTGTTCCTTTAATCTATCACCGGTTGTTGGTCCGTATGTCATTAGCACAAGCAAACTATGGGTTTGTACACAGAACTGTTTACTGTACACAATCACATTACCTGCAGTCAACAACTATGCGCCTGAAACACTAGACTTGTGTGTGTGTTACCTTTTACTATGAAGGTATAAATCAGAAACCAGTTTTAAAAGTAAAAGGTCAATTATTCTTTTCTGACCTTCTGAAGTGCAGTCGTGCTGACATGAAGCTTCTTCATAGGCCCCGCCTCCACTGGCCCGCTGACCAGAGCATCACCCTGGTTACCACGAAGTTGGCGATGTTGGAAGATTAGAGGGTCCTCTTCCTCCTCTGCCAGAGTATAGCCCTATTATTGACACAAACACAGACACACACACAAAGGCCACACACACACAGAGAACACACACACACCGAGCCCACACACAGACAAACTGTTGAATCAGGCCTCAAACAAGTGCATTTCCTCCCTGAGGAATAACTGTTGATAAACAGAGCGTGGTAATGACTTGCTTATGGTGCACTGTACATAAAAAAAAAGTTTTGTTTATTTAGGATTCTGTCATTTATTGCCTGACCATGTGCAGTTACTCTATACTCCGTACTCTGTCACAACACTGGAATTTCAAACTTCAATAAAATACCTTGAAAAGTATTGATATCCGATAACATTTTCAATATCACAGGAAAATATTAAAACACCATTGAGGGCACAAAATTTTGGATTTTTCTTAAAAGATTAACGTAACAAGGCTGTAACATGACAACGAGAAACCTAACCCTTTTAGAAACCTTCATTTTATTCTCTTTACATCAGACTAGCTCAATTATCTCATTAACTTATTTTAGAAATGAAGCAAAGTTAACCATACAACTTGTAAATTCTGCCACTAGAGGTCTCTCCCACATTAAAACAATAACAAAAGACACAGTTTGATGATGTCGTTAAGTGGCGTGGGATCATGAGTGTTGTTTTCTTTACTGTTTAACAACCACCATAGTCGATTAAAATCTATCTGACATGGCAGCACTCCTGCTGTTTTCGTTGTCAAACAAAACTGACCAACCAGCTCTGCATGTGCGTTTTTTAATGAGCTTACACCATAACAAACCCGCAATATGGCACGTCCTGTTCTAAGCTATTGCTTAAAATACATATCGTCAGAGCAGATGAGATGAGTGACAAGAAAGACACTGTAGCAGTGTGTCAACTCATTGTTGTGAAGAAAGTGCAGCTGGTATTGATAGAGCAGAAAATGAGTACTGAAACGGTTTCAAATATGTAGAATCAATATGTATTAAAAAACAGTATTTTTGACAACAGTAGGGTAGTATGAATGGGCTTAATGTGGTTTTAAGAAAAACTGGATATACTGGGGAGGGGGGGTCTTACCTTAACAATGCGACATATGAGTATGTCGTAACGCTGGTGGTTGATCCTGTGCTTCAGCATCACTTTGTTCACCATTGGAATGAAGATCTGGTACTGAAAATGAGAGGGAAGGGAAGGAGAGTAAATAAAAGGGTGTATGAATGTTTCATGTGGTTTAGTCTTGGTACTTCTTTCCCCCTCACCATAAGCCAAATAATTGAGTGTTTTGCACTTGTATCTAACCACCATGAGTCTCAGATCAAAAGCATCCCCTGCATGTTTGCTGCCAGACGCGGCTGCACGTGGGGTTGTGGTTTTTAAGGTTAGGCCTGAAAACGGTAGGAGGGTTAAGGGATAAGGGAGGGGACGGCTCGGGAGGAGAGGGAGGGTTAAATGTGACCTCATCCACTCTCATAAACACCACCCCCTGCCGCCAAATGGTCAATGACATCAGCAGTCTGGCAGGAAGTAATAAAGACTGAGGGGGGTGGGGGTTACCGAAATGCTGTCCATGTGAAGCCAGCAGTAGGGAGGTTGGAAGTATTCTTCTGAATAATAGCTACATCTAAAGGGAATCTGGGGACAGCGATAGTTACCTTCTTTCCCAACTGGAACACTAGTGAGGACAGGGTGTCCATAGAGGTGGAGCGCAGCTCAGGCGTGCTGTCAAGTGTCCGAACAATCGGGTGGATAATGCGTGAAGCGTAGTCGGTGAAGTCCAGGGACTCTGTCAGCCGGTCCAGTGTCTCCAAGGCAACCCTGAGCCACACAGAGGAAAAACACATCAACACGAAACGCTCACTTAAACATTAGTGGGACAGAGAGACACGGCCTGCTCCAAAGGACTTTTTAAAACGGCTGAGATGACATGTGAAAAGGCTGAAGTATTTGCCAGCTAGAGTCTTCTATATCAAAGACAGTGCACATAAAAATGCTGAGCTGTGAATAATTCTACCAGTGCAGCCCTGGTCTTCTTTCTGTTATCATCTGGCTGATGCAGTTTCATTTTTCCATTTCTGTGGTGCAAGTGTATTAACAATTAAAGGGATAGTTCAGATTATTTGATGTGGGGGTGTATGAGTTGCTAATCCATAGTCAGGGTACAGTAGATGCCGTTCGGCATGCTCCCAGTTTGGAAAAGCAACATACTGTTATGCACAGGGTCAACTTTGCACATTAAATAATCTCAACTATTCCTTTAAAATTATATTTAATATAATCCAAAAACAGATGAATCAATTTAACTGTGATTGAGAATGGATTTTAACTTCTCATTATATCCCAAACTACATCTACATGGTACAGCCATGTGCAGTACTGACTTGCGGGCCTGCAGGGGCACATCAGGGGCATCAAACAGCTTGACAATGGGAGGCAGCAGCAAGTGCAGGTAGTCGTCCAGGTTGGCACCAAACAGCTGGATTGCATTGAGCAGCTGCAAAGGAGAGCACACACTGCTCAGTCACACATACCACAAAGCTCAACGTGAGCATTTTAATGAGCTTGTTATGGCTAAATGGTATTTTTCAGGAATCCTTAAAGAAAAGCTGAACAGTTTTATTTCAGCGAGGTGCTGGCACACACACTAGCCTTCCAGGAAAATTCTGCCTTGGTATGAGTGAATGACTGAGTGAATGTCTAATTTGTGTGTCACTTCACGGCACACAGACCATAAAATACAACACAAAGTGCAATGGAGCTACAAATATGACATAAATTTAAGGACAAAACTCCACAGAAACACACAACGTGGGCCTGTTGGTGAGCCAGCGGTCGCATTCTATACTATTCAACGTAACCTTGATGTTTCTGGTTTGTTTCCAACTGGAGATCTTTGGTGTACATTTTAGGTTGTATAGAAGTATAGAACAACATTCTTACAGCATAATTTATGCCACATCTTGAATCCACTACAAAACACTGGCCGAAGCTGACATTATTTATGCCAAGAGGGTTCAGTGATATGAAGGTACATATCATGGTAGAACTGGGTCCACCGGTAGACATGCACCGCTATTCTCAAGTGACCTTGCGAATCAAGCTGCCTCGTAAGGTAATGTGATTTGGGCAGAAGGACTGCTTACCACATTGTAATGTGACGTCAAAGTGACAGTTGGTGGCGGTAATGCACCTCAAAGCTAGCTTGCAACAGGGCAGGAGGCATCCCGATCAGGCTGGTATTTATTTACCACTTTCAACCCTAAACCCAGCAACACTTGAAATTATCAATCTGGAAACTTAAAAGCTTTCATTCTGAGCAAAAGTTAATTTTATAGGTTTGAGCCTTTTGTTTTCAACTCAAGTGTTCTCATGTGAGGTAGTTGTTCTTGTTTGTATGGAAGTTCAAAAAGAAGAAGACATTCAAATGAAGTACAGTAAGGTACAGAACTATCAGTATAGTGATATATACCATATAGCCCTATTAATTACATATACCACAATAGAAGATTTTGGCCATATTGCCCACACCTGCATATGTCCCAGTACTATATATCAATATAGACATCATATGGGCATGAATATATCTATGGTAAGCCTTATTTCAAAATAAAGTTCATATCACTATGGTTACAGGGCTCACTGGATGTTTCGAATGCCACTTAGCTGTGTAGTTGTTTTAGTATTATTATTATTACTATGTTAGTTTGTAGGGATAAAAGAAAGAAAAAAATGTTAGCCTAAACATTTGTCTAGGACGAAAAGTGTAAGATGTACTGAATTATTGTAAGCATTATATGAATTTAAAACAGCTCTATGCCTGGAATCAGGCATATTGCATGAGACCTTTAAGCCCTCAGTTTGGTCTAATGGGCAATTCATGTTGTGAGGAGCATGTGTGAACAGTGTGCATGGATAGATGGTGGTCTTAAAGGATGACGTATGCTGCAGCCAACAAACCCACCCCAGCCCCCCAGAAACGCACCATGACCACTTCTGCTCTTTCCGCACACCTCCACCCCCATGTCTAAATTGCGTACGGCGAGACAGCAGGAAGCCGAGGTGGAGGTGTACGTATGTATGTGTGTGTGCTGGGGTGGTGGTGGTGACTGGACAGAACAGCTCCTTGAAATGATGGAGGTATGTTTTTCTTTTCTTCTCCTTTGGACTCAAGGGTAACCCGATTCCCAGTTCCCCCGTTTTGTGACCCCCATCCTGTGCTAAAGATTAGACTCCAGACCCAGGGCTGAGTTATAGACTATCCAGACTGTGGGCTGCTGGGTTATCTAATACTGCAGACTCTGAGACAAAACAGCAGCAGAAGTGAGGGAACTAGATGACCATGCTGCTTATGATTCTGTCTTTGTGGTCTGTGGCCGAACCATGATTTAGGGTTTGAGGGAAAACCCAACAACTACTGGCAGTAGCTGCTGAAACAGGAGAGCGTGTCAGCTACACATCTATGCTTGCTGCCTTTGAACTGCTGTATTACAAGTGAACAGCTCAGGCCTGAATGGTCTTGATGAATATCGACGGAAACCGCAAACAGAAAACAGCACCCCCATAAGTCAAGTGCAGGCCGAGCTCCTGTGCCTTCTGAGAGCGTGTGGAGTGATGGGAGTACATTTTAAACACCCACTCCTCTTGGCACTGCTAGCAAAATAAAGTTATCCACTCAAACAACAGCTTGAAACTGACATATGATCCTTTCAATCTAATTAGCGTGATTTCTCCACCAAATTTATGACACACAATGTATCACTTTTTCTCCATCAGTCAGTACAGCTGTCAAATGTCTGATGGAGCTAAGTGGTCAACTCTGACTTAAAATAAAAAACTGTTACATAACATATTATCCAGGATCATACATTCTACTGCTTCACTGCCATTATTAATTAGGGGCACCAGCTCTATTACAGCTACCTTAAGTTTCTCTTCAACAAGGTTTGCATTATGAATCTGAAAAAAGCCTTGCGTGGTTAAGGAAAGAGTGTGGCTCAGGTTTTTAACAAAAACTGCTGCTAACAACAGCAGTCAACAAATCTGTTCCTTGTAAAACATTTTTATGACATATTTTACTGTCATTAACCACTGTCACTGGCCTACACTAACTGTAGCCAAACAGTATCCCCACTCCATCTCTCAAACTCACTGAAGATTTGAGAGTCTGACAATTTTATGTGTCAAAAGTCAATCAGATCAGCAAAATCCCCCCATTCCGCATAACTGAGAAGTAAATTTCAGCCTGACTGCATCATTACGCTGGCCGGAAATG
>JAJHUR010074366.1:0-33148 GCA_027495735.1 Lutjanus campechanus
TGTTTTCCTCTCAACTAATTTTCCTTGCAACTCTCCTCTTTTCTCCTCCTCTGACTCCCTCAGCCCAGTGAGCAGTAGTAGTAACAGAGCTGGCAGCACAGAGAACAAAGCTTTGCCAAAACATGTTGGTTTTACAAATAACATCCCTGTTCTCTGGTAGAAGTGCTGCTGGAGATTCTGTTCCCAGTGTTACCTATTAGTGGGTCGGGTTGTGCTGGAATTCTTATTTACAGCATATTTTACCCAGTTCATCACAATCGATGCACGATGCATTAATCAAAACATGGCTGAGACCACATGGTTTTCAATCTAAGGCTCACACAAGGTGGTGATTTGTGGGAAATTTGTCCCAACATAAAAAGCAAGGAAAGGCCAGGAACTTATTCCTAGTATAGACTAAATCAATTAAGTGTCTTATGACATGAGGCATGGAAATATCAGTGCAGGCAGGCTATGTGGCATTGTGTCATTTTTTTTTTTCAGTTTTATTGCTGAAACCTGTATAAACTGTGACGGAACTACATTTGTAAGCATTGGGAAAGGAAGCGTGGGGTTTGGATTAAAGAGCAGCATAGCCTGAGACGATCAACAATGCACACAGCATCTTTCAGCTCCCCGGCTAGATCAGCCAGACGCACCGCCGCAGGTTGTGTGACCACCCCAGGAGAAGTGGAGCAGAACAGGGGCAAGAGCCATGCTGACCCAGCTTGAACTTAAGGCTGCTCCTGGCCAGTGTCTGGTCAGGAAAATGAAACGGATGATATGGGACTCAGGCTGGCCAAGCAACAGAAAATTAGACACTGTTGTGGCCACATCTCACAGGACAGCTCCACAACATCCCAGATCGAGCTGTTGCACCTGAGTGCCAGATTGCAGCTGACAGTTGTATAATGCTTCCCAGATTTTGAACTTATTATGTGAACATAGCAACCACGTTATGATAATTTTATTGCATGACACAATTACTTCCTGAGTATATACGTGTGTAACTATATATATTATTTTGTTTGTTCATCTGTTTATGGTATATATGTGTGTAGCATGAAGGGACTAAAACTTTCTTTTTGTCGTGCAACCCTGTGTTGTATAGTGATAATAAACTACCTCGTTACCTTGTTGTTGGGCATACATTATGTTCTTTTTTCTCAGGTCATAGGTATGTCATATGTAACACACAACTCTGACTGAATGTGGGATTATTTATTGAGCAAAGCCTGGCTGGTGAGAATGCAGAGATTGCGAAGAGGAGGATATTGTCTAAACAGTTGGCAGACATTCTAATGTCAGTGCATTTCTTCATCAGTTCCATTCATCTGGGTGAAATATCCAGAGACACATTATTGTATTATGGTGACCTCCTTTTCAGTTGGACTTTATGCCTCACACATGCACCAGTTATATTTGCAAAAATATGCTTACCACCACAATTACCACAATTAACTGAAACTTTTCAAGAGCCTAAAATGACCTCTCGTGGCTGTGAGAATAATGACCTCTTTCCTTCTCAAAAGAAAAGGCTGAAACAGCTCGATTTTTATGTTGTAACAAAAGCTCTTGGGGAGAATGTTCAAGGTGGATTATTAGATCTACAGAGTGTGTGTTAACATTGATTTATTTTAACCTTGGAGGCAATCTTTCCCTAAGTCGTTTTTGTTTCCTTAATTAAACCAAACCTTGAAGGATTGCTTCCAAATTTTTAACTGTGATCATTCCTCCTTAATTCCTTTAATTTTTCAGATGGAATGCCAGGCAAGCTTTAGATGTGGCATAATTGAATATGAAGTCAGTGCATTGCAATTAGTTGTTAATAGACTCTAATTTAGCCAGGGTGGCGTGAACTGAAGTAGAACGCATCCCCAATGAGTAAGAAAAAGAATTCAGCTTGATCAAAAAGTTCATGCTTAACTCAGGCTATATTCATCTATTTCATAAATGGACAGATACAAGAGTAAAACAAGAGACGGGACGAAAACAACAGAAAGAACTGGTTGTTTGGGGCAAATAAACTCAAATGTTAAATTAATTTTACTTTCTATCTGAATATAATCTGTGGCACCAGTTGCTTTGTTAGAGAGAACTATCTGGGAAGTGGTCCTTTGAAACTGTTCAGAAAAGGGCAGGCACTTTCAAAGCTTACTTTACAAGTGATTGAATGAGCCACCTGTCTATCAGGGATTAATTTCAACAAATCAGATCAGGAAGGCTCTTTCTGAGAAGAGCAAAAACATCCTGTTCATCAAGAAAGTCCTACGGTGCCGAAGAAATACATCTACACTATCTTCTTTGGGATCAAGCATTGTTTCTGAACTAACAGTCACTTCTAGCTGTCATCACACCTAAACTACACCTGTAGTTTATACCATAGCTGCCTGTAGTTCCTCAGAAGACACTGATAGAAGCCTAATAACATGGATTCATGGTCTAAGTGATCTTTTGATCTTATGAATCCTCACAAGGTGGGTCTTAACACACCTTCAAAGAGTATCTTGAGTTTGTTTCCTCTGATAGTTCATTGATAGGAAGACAATAAATCTACATTCTACTGCCAGGACAAACACGCCCTGCATGACCTGAAAGTGCTAAACACTCATATAGGCTTTTACAGAACTTTTCAAACAGTGATGGGTAACAATGGAAGGCAATCTCGCTCGCTTAAACGCTCCCACCTCTATAAACTCTCCACGCAATCTAACCTCCTCACATCATCTCACTTCTTATGCTCGCTCATTTTCCGTGCATTTTTCTTCATCTCTCCTCACCCACTGTCAATTCTCTGCTCCTTACAATCTCTCAACTAAATCCTTGTGCTCCTGTTTTGACCTCCCCTTCTCTTCAATATCGTAGGCTTCTTCATTTGCGATGTAATGACGCTTTATCTAAAAGATAAATCGTTCCGATTTTTCAAACAACCCTTTAAGAAAGGTGTTCTGATGCATTACATGTAAATAGTCCTCACACTGATTCTTCATGGAGCTGTAAAGGAATGGTCTTCAATAGTAGCTCTAAGAACTATATGAGTTGGTTTTAAATGATTTTCAGTTCAAATCGAAGACCAAGACAAGATTTATTGCCACTATAATAAAACATCATTAATGAAAAATGTATAAAATATTCTACATCAGAACATTTAAAATGACCTTTTAGAGAATCAGTGTGCCACTTTAAACTCATTTATAAATCAGGGAGTTCTTTGAGCCCTTACGAGTCATATAGCTGAGGTAAATTAACATTTTTAATGTCAAGAAACCCAGAATAGACACTTATTAGGGGCAGTTGTACCCAAGGCTGATGTCCTGCTGCTTTTTCCTCTAGTAGTAAATGAGCCATGACTATCATGGGGCATCACAAACCTGCAGAATACGGGCCCTTCAAGACCACCACTGAGAATGTTTAAGGGTCATAGACCTTTAACTGATACAGTCTGATCCCACAGACCCCATAAGGGAAGAGTTGTTGTTTATTTATTGCTCAATATTACGTCTGAATTCCTGTGTCTGTGTGTGTAACCGTATGTAGTGAAGACACTGAAGGAATTTGATATGAGACTTATCACTATATTGACCTGTAAGTTTGAAGGAATTTAATAAAAGTTCTCACATGTGTGATCCCCGGAGAAACATGCTGTCTTCACTTAGAGACTATTTTGACAGGACTGATAGAGAGCAGGAACATTATGTTATCATGCTGAAGCTGACCATTGACCCTTTGGATATAAAATGTTCACCTCATCATTTTTATCCTATTAGATATTTGTGGGCAATTAGAGTATGAATAATTAGGGTATGGAATCTTGAGTTATGACCAAAAATGTGTTTAGTGAGGTCTTACGCCTGGCAGGGATAATGAACAGGAAGTGTGGAAATGATGGACACATACCATCAGTGCTGTTCCTGGGGGCTTGACTGGAACACTATGTCAAGTTAAACATGAGCACTGGCAAAACTTAGCAGAGGTGCTGGGAGGGAAGGAGAGACATTTTGAGCAAATACCCAAGGAAAATATGATTCAGTACTTGCAAAAAATATTTTTCTGTGCTCAAAATGTTTAACTGCATACTACTGACTGAGACAAATAAACCTCCATACTTTCTATGAATGAAATAATATTGAAACAACGCTTCATTTTCCCCTAATAAACCACTATTTTAAACTAAGATTCATTAAAAGTTCTTTCTGTACTTGTCCTTACTTGTCTTCTCTGCTGTCTGTTCCTCTCTGTCCTCTCATCTCACCCCTTTTGAACTCCTCTCTCTTTTCGTCTCACCTCACCTCCTCCATCTTCTATACGGACTTTCAACATGTCTCCTCTCTCGACCTATCCACACTTTCCCCGTGCACTTTGCTCTCCTCTTTTTTCCCCCTTCCATTCGCCTGCTCTGTGCCTGCCTCGATTGTGTCATCTTTTATTCTCATCTTGTCCCATCTCTGTTCTCGCAGCAAAAAGGGCCTATTTAAAGTGATTTAGTCTGGGAGTGAGTCAGTCACATTCTCACTGGTGTGTTCAGGCTCCTGTGCTTCATGGGACAGCAAAAAGGTGGGTGTTAAAAGTGAGTGAGTAACACTATTTCGGTACTTATCGACATACCCTTGAGCAAGGAGTTGGCCTTCCATCTGTAACTACACTGGCTCTGCATAGAGGTCAAGAACATAACTGTGACTGTATTGAGCAACTCTTAAAGGTGAATATGTGTAAATGAATGAATTAGAAGCAAGGTACTGGTTGAAAACACTCCTGAATAAATGAAGGCTTTAAATTTTAAATGAGATAGTGCGTGGCTGATGTGGAGGAAAAGATAAAACGGAAGGACTGCGAAATGAGAAAGAAATTGAGATGGGCCCTTTAAAATACCTAACCACCAATAACATCAAACAAAGGGAGCAGTTAAAGATAGACGAAAAGATCCTTCTGCTGCACTAAGGCTCCAGAGCAAAAGAGAAAACTGGAGATAAAATGAATCGTTAACTGGTCAGAAGGCCCTGAGCCCAAGATAAATGTTAGAGAGGGGGTGATATAAAACAAAAATTGATCAATCAAGTTGGGGTCCTATGCCTCCTGCAAGTCTTTACAAGACCTCTGATGAGCAATACAGCAGAAAGAGGTAGAGAAAGAAGGTTTCATCTAGGGATGAAGGGAATGAGTGATGGACTAGACTCACAATACCGGAGAATCAGAGATCATCTACTGATCATCTAGGGATTCCTCATGCAAGGTAGTTGCTGGAGTGGTGGAGAGTACAGCTGCTAAGAAACTTACGCCCCTTACATTTTTTCAAGGACACGCCTTAGCGGACACAATGCTCTCCTTCTTGTTCTCCTCGGTAGTAAACACACAATGTCACTGCCCCAATATCAAGAACAGCCCTTAAGACTTTGGATTTGTTCTGCAATGCTAGTCTCGCAATACCAGGCAATCAGAGAACTTGTTGTCTATTGATTGTCTGGGGATTTCAAATGCAAGGTAGCTGCTTGAACGGCGGTGAGAATGATCACAAACAAACCTTTGACACTCCTTACCAGACACCATGCTCTTCACCCCAGTATGAAGAGCCGCCCTAAAGACTTTGGAATGGTTCGGCAATGGCAATTTATTAGACTCTAATGGTTTCCAATCAGTTTCATCAACGAAAGATTATTGGAGACTGTCATCAGTCTCCACTAAAGCATTTAAAGACTGACTTGTCTAGTGATGGACTAATTCCATGAAGGATGTAGATCACTGTGAACTGAGCTTTAAAATTGCACAGTTAACAGCTGTAACCATACTGTCATATGGCCATTGTAACTGGTTTTATAGGCTGAGAGTTCTTGATTAAGACCTGAGTCTTTCAGGAGGTGTGGATTCAAATCCTGCTACTGCTGAATTTTGTCCTCTGTCTTTTGGAACATGTCAGTGCCACAGCTTGGCAAAGGTAAAAGGCAAAAGTGATTGCACTGTGCCTTAAGAGACAAAGGAGGGATCTGAATTTTTGAGAATCTCATTGTTTTGTTTTGTTTTGTTTTTCTCTTGGAAATACCTCTTGTCTGCACAAATGTCCCCTCCTGTTCCTCAGCAAGTGGCAGAGTCACTTTACTTAGGCTCCAGTCTCTATGGAGGCATGTGTTGAAATCCCAATGAAGTTAGATTTATAACTGGAAATAACACAGCAAAGACATTGTAATGTTTAAATCTGACTGAATCCCAATGTCCACACCCATGGACTTTGAGGTGCATTCCTCCTAAGTTCAAAAAGGCTTAGGGCCATCCTACTGTCAAATTGTCAAGTACATGAGGGATCTCTTGCAGACTTTTTGAGCCTTTTATGCACACTTTCCTTAAGTCCACATTTCTGCAGACTCTGCCTGAGGGAATAGAGGGGTAGCACTGGGACTGAGACTTTGAATTCCTGGGTTTCCATGTGCTCCTTCACAATGCTGCCGTCAGTATCTATCTTTTGCCATTTGATACCATCAAATAGGGTTTGTCATAGTAGGGGAGGTAGTCACACAGTGCAATGCCTTAACTGTCTGTAAGCAGTCGAGTCGTGTTGGCATGGAGTGAGTTTTTCTACTAATGTTGTGTTGGAGGTCTGCTGCTCACAAACCACAGTATTAGGCTGTCGCCTGCAGCAGTTTTCAGCTCACTGTTGTTTCTGTTTGCTCTGTTCCTTCCTGCAGTGTTTAAAACTGATCTGCTGACCAAGTAGGACAGCATATATCTATGTCTGGTTGAGAAGAGCAGCACCAACTAGGACCACAGCCACATGGTGTGGTGTGGCTATACTGTGCTGTGAAGCAGTAGTAGAAACGCAAGTCACCACAGCTTGGCTTGGCATGGAGCAGTTGAGCGGATCGGCCCTGACCCATGGAAAAACCATAAAAGCCTGTCCTTGACCTTTCAGGTTATGGTGATGGCTGGGCAGGCGTGATCGATGCACTGTGTTCTTTATTAAGAAGCTTCTATATGTATCAGAATTGGCACATCTTTTATGCTTTGAACTATATTATCAAAAGGTGAGTGACAACTTTTTAAAATCTTGTACCTTTTGAAAAGAAAAAAAGTCATGATAGCAGAATAGTGGAGCAGTCTAAGTTGCTGGATTTAGGGTCCAGTCTCTATGGAGGTGAGGGTTCAAATCCCACCACTGCCATCATAATGTGCATGACCTCGTGGTTCAGATTTACACATGGGACGAACACAAGATTTGCTGTAATATGCATTAAAACTGAAAGGACAAATGTTTTCTGTGAGTAGCAAATGTTTGTTGTACACCTCTAACATCACAGGTGGAATACTTTTTTAGTTTTCAGTTTCAATAACAACAACAGTATATAGTCTGACAGGTGCTGGATACCAATATTTGAAAGGTTAGCTTTACTGTACTGCAATTTCTTGTTACTTATAGGCTGACATATGTAACAGTATTGATATCTAAAATAGCAAAGCCCCCTAAATACCATTTATGCAGACACATATAACAAAGACACAGAGGCACAGACAGAGCTTTAATGTTAGCCAAACAAGACAAGATGAAATTAGATAATGCTTTATTAATCCCGAAAGGGAACTTTGGGTGTTACAGCAGAACGACAGAAATAGGTACAGATAGAGAGGACCAGTGTGTTTGATTTTGTGACATCCACCACAATAGCGTTAAGCTTGCAGACTGTACCTTGCCTCACCCTCCCCTCCCAAGAGTGGCTGTGAAACTCACTAAAAATACCAATTGCCCTCTCTAGAGCCAGTGTTTGGTTTGTCCATTTTTGGCTACTGTAGAAACGTGTCAGTGCAACATGCCAGACTCTGTGGAAGAGGACCAACTCCAACAAAAACATGGTGATTTTTTTTTTTTTTTTTTTTTTTTAAATTTATTTTATTTAGAGAGGACAGTGCACATTCATCATACATTTCTGTAGATGTGCCGGTGTTAGCCAAAGGCTAGTTTCCAACCGTAGTCCTCCGGCATGATGTTAAAAGCCATTTTCTTATTATACACTAATGAAAACATAATATATAATGAATATAATATTCCATTCCTGCAATATTCTGACAATAAATCTTCGTAAATCTTACAGACTGGACCATTAAAAACAGTAAAAGTAATGAAAAAGTATATAAAATATAGACACATAACTAAGATCTGTTCCATCTGTAATGGTGAGTTTTTGCGAGAGAGGGAGAGAGGGCACACCTCTTACATGCTGTCTGTTTTTTTTAAAAAAAGCTGTATTCTTGGCTGCATTCGGGGAAGCTTTTGAAGGTGGACGTGCCTTGTTACTGTTGCATTGTATTTGGTGAAAAACAAGGCCTTTCAGCTAGAGAATCCAGCCCCACAACTGGGATACAGCTATAGTGTTTACTCTTGCAGCACATTGACAATTTTTTATTTTAGAAAGCCAATTAGATTGACCCGACCTCACAACTCCCACTGGCTTCCTATGTGCCCCCCAAACCACTGTAACTACTACATCCTATAAATGTTCTACTTCTATGGGACTCTGTGGATCCTGTAAAAGTTACAAAGGTAATTTCCAAATGTCTGAAGCAATCACTTCACTGTGTCACCTATTGCCCTCTGTTTGTGAGGCATCCTAGCGGCGATTTCTCTGTGGATTGGGCGTGTGTGTGCGTGCAAGTGTGTGTTACCATGTCTGCGTTCTTATCGTTTTTAATTGATGTGATCTGTCTAGTTCCATCTCCATCCATGCCAGCTGTGCGTATGAGTGTGTATGCATGCCTTTGAGTTATCTGAACTTATCTTTTTGCTAAATGTGAACCACTACAACCTTATCCAAGCCTCTATTGATTTAGTGTCTGCCACACTTAGCTCAACATAGCTCACCTGGTTGGAGGGGAAAGTGCAGCAAAACAGTTGAGGAAAGAAAGGCTGGAGTTTGGCCATGACGGGTGCAAGATTTTGGAGGCTTTAGTAATTGTGTTCATTTATGGGTTGACACGCATAAGAAGCAATAAATTCCACAACAAATTGAATATGTACTTTCTTGTTTAATCTTTTATTCTTGTAAAAGCAGATCAGTGTAACACAGACTTTTAGTTATTTATTGTTTACTGGGTAACACTTTCTATGGAAATGACTTAAATGCATTATGGGGCATTCATAGTGTATTATATTGAATTCAAAATGCTTTATTACTACACTCAGAAACACACAAAATGGTTTCTAATGAAACAATCATAAAACAGTCTTATAAATGCTCTTGACTAATTGACTGACTAAAAACACCTCAGAATCCTATGCAGCTATGCAGTATCACAAGTTCTGTACGTCACTGTATGTGCATTGTTGCTTACGTGTTTTCCGTAAAACAGGCAGTGAGGGAGGTTCTTGTTGCAGACATTTATTGCCGTTTACAGTAGCCAATAGTGCTGTGCATTAATTTATCACTGGTGCACCCTTGCTGCAATATGTTGTAATCTAACTAAATTAAGTGTGGTCCAGATGCTTTAGAGGTAACCACTATGTAATAATTACAATTTTTTAACATTAGAACTTCAACTTTAAGCATGGCTAAAACTCAAACAGCAACAGATATGAGACAAAACTAGAATTACTTCCCAAAACACCACGAATGTATTAACATTACAGAGGAAACACTGTACACTTTCTGTAACAAACATCTACAACATCAACAACCGCAAAAGTCTTATCAGACGGAGGATCCTGGGACAAAATCTTATCATTTGGGGTCTGTGGTCTACTCTGTGTCAGTTTAGGGGTCCTTGACGGCTTCCAGTATCTCAAGGCTAAGTCACAGCTAACCGAACTAATGTCAGTTTGCTGTTAGTTAACTTACTTTAGCAACAGGTAAAGCTATTTTTTCCATTAGAAAACTCTGTAAACGATCTCATTACTGTATTCCCTGTCAGTCTCGGACGCTGTCAGCTGGAGGACATCTGAGGGGAAACCAGAAAATATTTTCTCCATTAAATATGATCCATTTTTACCCAAACCAGTGAAAACAGTTATAAAGCTGTCATTCTTTAGTTTATACCTATAGTCAAGATAATCATCTTATAATTCATTATAAGTCAAATCTATAATATTGACATTGTGCCTCAGAAAGCATTATGTGTGTTTATGAGTATAGTCATAAAATTCTCCTGTAACACACTCCAAATATGGTCTCCATAAAAGTGTTACTGTTCATCATCTTTTCACCAGCACTTGCAAAGGGCAGTGGATGCATATTCATATTGAAATGTTTATTACATTCATGTCAGAGGGAGCGATTTCATGCTCAGCTAATTGTTAAATACTGCAAGGTGTTTGAAGACCTAAGGTGTTTTTCATTAACATAATTTTTGGGGTGAAAACAGCAGTTTTGTGCTTTTGTTCAATGCAGATGCCTCAACCTGGTGTGATGTGCCACTTGACACGAGGAGATCTAATTGGGTCACTGGAGAACAGTGAGAACAAAATGGCTTCTGCTACAGATAGAGGCGTTTGAGCAGGTTCAGGGATGTATCTAAGGTGTGTGTGTGTGTGAGGGGCGTGAGGGTAACAGGTGCTTGTTTACTGGTTGGGAGGGGGAGTTAATGACCTTATCGCAGTTGTGCAGTGGAGCGTGAAGTCTCATCAGCGCAACCTAGCTGTTAATTCATACATACATATTCTCAGCATTGATGCACACACGCATACACACATATCTATGCAAATATGCACAGACACAATTACCCGCCAAGGTGTGTATGTGTACATAAAAGCATGTGTGCATAAGCTTACATGCACACAGGTGAAGCAGAAATAACACAACATAAATGGATTATTTACCTTGTGCATATAATTATCAATTCACAGACACCAACATACGCAGAAAGAACATTTAAATTCAACACCTACTGCTGCGATGACATTAAAAATAATAAACCACTGATTTAATTAAATAGCTGCAAAATGTATCTGTGACTTAAAGGACCAGTGTGTTGGATTTGGTGGCATTTAGTGGTGAGGTTGCAGACTGCAACCAAATGAATACCGCTCGTCTCACCCTACCCTTCCAAAGGTGTAGAAGAAACTATGGTGGCCGTGAAGCTAAACAGAGAAGTAGATATTAACTTAAGTGGAAACACAACAATTCTCATTTTCAGGTGATTACATACTAACAAAAATATAACGATGAATATTATCATCCTATTCTGCCCTGTATCCTGCCAATAAATGCACAACAATCGTACACACTGGACCATGAAACGGCTTTTTATTGCTGTCATAGATCAAGTAATCCATTGTTAAATAAAATCAACTCAAATTAAATTTATTGTGCTACAATACTTGGGCATTCATAAAAAAGCAAAATTTTCTCTTTTACTTTGTGTCCCTTTAAACTCAAATCAGATAATGTGTAGACAAAATGTCACTGAAAAATTAAGGAACTAGGGAATTTTTTTTCTTAATTTTATTGCATTGCATTAATCACGGCAAGGTAAAGCAAACAATGTTTTTAACCCTGTACTAAAATACCTGCTTAGTATATGAGCTCAAATAAATAGCCAAACCCAAGCTGCCAGCCGAGTCTGTACATAACAGCACCACTGACGTGCCAATATTGATTCTGGACCTTACAGAACTTTGTTAGAGCACCAATTATATCCAATTAGTGCTTCCCATTACACTATGCCATCTGCACTGAACTGAGACAAGAGCACAAAAGAAAAGAAAAGAGAAAAGGCTGCAGTGTGAGCTGGGAAAGGTTAATCAGAGAGTGAACAAGAGGAAAAAATGATCAGGAGGTAGTTAATTAGGTAACGCTTTCAGCTGCTTAGAAGCACTGATGAACCACTGGATATTGTACATGAGTGCCACTGTGTTGACTCCATTACCTCCAGGTGCCCTGTAAACACATTGTCTAGAACTACTGCAAGCTAACCATAATATAAGATTGCCCTGACCCCCTTATCCAACACCTTTGTTGGCATGGAGAATTTAGGAAAAGAAAGACTGAGAGTAGCCTACAACAAGGTCAGCACACACAGTAAACAACAAAGCAACAGCTTTGTGAGGGTCGTGGCTACTGTCCTAATTAGTGTTTTGTCGTGACCACTTGTGTGGTTTCTTTTTATAACAGTTGTCATATTATAGCACTGTCTAAAATAAGAGTAAGAGTGTACAGCCATGCTAGCAGCTCTGTGGAGCTGTGATTAGGCATAACCCTGTTTTGAGCTACTAATGTTAGCGAGGCAACATTCTGACACTGACAATGCTAACAGGCTGATGTCGAGCAGGTGTAAAGTTTATCCTGTTCATCATCTTTGAATTTTAGCATGCTAATATTGGAGGAGCAGCTGAGGCTGATGGGACGTTGTGGAAGTATTTAGGCATAAACCAAACTTAATTAAAATTTTGACCAGATGATAGCACTAGATGTAAAGTTAAGAGATCACTGAAGAAGAAAAAAGAATTTTGCATGGAAATGAATCCATTGGCTGTTGAGACTGGACTAAATCTCTGTATGGAGGTATGTCTTCTGTTTTTCTCAACAACCATTCATCCAATCAACTTTGTGTATTGCTGAGGACTGAAGGGACTCCAGTGTCTAATTTTGTACAATTTGGACAGATAGTGGTGCTATAGCAGCAAACTTTACTTTCTGGACTGTAACTTTTGAACCGCAAGTTGCAGAAACAAAATTTGCATCTAGATCGATTTTGCCACCATTTTCAACTTTTTCCAAATCTCTTTTTTCACTACCCCTTCAAATTATTGTCACCAAGTTTGGTACAGAACATCCCTGGACCAAGTGAGAAAAAGTCAGTGATCTGTAATATTCCATATTATACTATATTTTGCTACAGCTGACCCTCAACGTTTGCTCCACTGCTGTGGGCAGGGCTCATATTATTAAAAAACGTCATATCCCCTTGAAGCTTTTAACCACATTTGGTGGATATGTGTGAATATGATGCCTAATCTGACTCAATATCAAATATGACTGATGCTTAAAATGGCATGAACACCGTCTAAGGCCCTGTGTCCATATAGCTTTTCTTTCTGGCAGAAAACAGGATGAAGCGTATGTACAGTGAGACATTAGGATTAACATTAGCTATGAAGATGACTTGATGCTATATTTGTAGGTTTCACTACACACCACCTGCAGTGACAAAAGCACATCACTCACCTGCAACATTGAGTATCTCATCTGCTCCTACAAATGTGCTTT
Organism: Lutjanus campechanus; assembly: GCA_027495735.1. Classification (NCBI taxonomy): domain Eukaryota; kingdom Metazoa; phylum Chordata; class Actinopteri; order Lutjaniformes; family Lutjanidae; genus Lutjanus; species Lutjanus campechanus. Next base: position 13,158 of record JAJHUR010074366.1, read on the forward strand.
CTATGTCATGATATTTTATGTCAGACACAGACAGAACAAGCTCCTTCTCTATTTTCATGGTTACCAGGGTGACGAGTCCCCAGCTAATGTATGATTTGTTGCCTGACAGAAAGTTCAGTTCAGTTCAGAGATTTTCAACTAGAAGCATTCGGACCGGCAACTCAAAAATGGCAGAGCAAATGGCAAAGATGCTGGGCGCAGTGCGTTTTCTCTATATTTCCTCATCCATTCTCCCTTCATTGCATGGAAACAATGGAAGAAAAGATGCTGGTGCTCTGGAAAAAAAAAAAAAAAAAGGGCGGGGGGGGCACAATGCTCTGGGCTCACAGACCTTTAATAAACTGAATGCATTGTTCAGTACTACAGAGGAGTTAAAGAGATGTACTGCTCCAGTATCAAGACAGCATATAAACTCAAAATTTACTTACTTTACTCACTAACAGTGTGAGGGACTGGTAGTGGCTTGTACACAATAATGTATATTAACTAGGGGTGTAACAATACATGTATTTGTATTGAACCGTTTCGGTACGCGACGTTCGGTTCGGTACAGGGCTGTGCACGGGTGAGTTCATGGGCTGTACGTTTTTTTTTTCTTGGCTCACGGGCCGGAAGTTGCGTGTGTTTACGTTCCGCCGCTAACATGTGCAGCTACACGTGCAGCTACACGTGCAGCCCGTGCGCATGATGGCTACTGCTAGCAGTAAACCGGAGCTTGAAGACCCTCCCCTGTCGCTAAAGTCTCCTGCTTGGGAACACTTCGGCTTCCTGGTTAAATATTGCAACGGAGAAAGACAGGTGGATAAAACGAGGGCGGAGTGCCGACACTGATCAGCTGAGATCAGGTATGTCTCCGGCAACACGACAAACATGCTAACTTACCTAAAACGGCACCACCCGAGTGTAAATATCACCGCTACAAGAAGAAAAACCAACATAGTGCAAACGCAGCTGACCTCGGCATTCAAGCAGCCTCTCCCTGGCAATTCAGATCGGGCCAAAGCTATAACAAGAGCCATTGGAGTTTTTATAGCAGCGGATCTAAGACCATATTCAGTTGTTGAAAATCCTGGTTTTAAACACATGCTCAAGGTGATTGAGCCCCGGTATGAAGTACACCCAAATGAACAACAAGAAAATTTAGGTTTTGCATTTTGTTCCCATACTGTATCGAAAATGAACCGAACCGTGACCTCAAAACCGAGGTACGTATCGAACCGAGATTTTTGTGTATCCTTACACCCCTAATATTAACTGCACTATTTTTGCATAACAAGGTACTAGACACCAAAAAACAACATATTTGTTAGATATTGAATCTTGCAATGCAAAGTGTACCTACCCTTAAGTCTGTGTTTGAATGTTTAAAAGAATGAGAAAACCCTGATGTGTGTGTGTGTGTGTGTGTGTGTGTGTGTGTGTGTGTGTGTGTGTGTTTATTCTAATATATAGCTCCTAATAATATGGACAAAGTAAGCAGGCCAGTCGGAACAAGCAGCCAGGGGACTTGGATGGGTCCCCGCACTCAACATTAGACTGCCTGTAATTAAGCCAATTAGCACACAGGAACAACACTGGAATACCTGAGGGAGGAATAAGGGTAGGGATACTTTCAAAACACTGCATCAAAATACACCCACATTGAAACACATCACTGCCTGTGGTAATGTCTGGGGAAGCCCACACAGATGGTACAGGTGCATTTATGTGAACGTAAAGCTGTTTTGATGGCTTGAACATGTCAGGCTAATTAGTAGCTATTCAGGAGAGCTCACACGGTGGACAATTCAATATGCACATGGGAGTTTCACAGCGTATTAATGCATGTTAATATTCTATAGATTGTCACATACGCAGCCAGCCTTGCATTTTTATTTAATTGCCAAATGAGAGTGTCCAACATTTATTTTACTTTGATTTATTCATTCTTTATCTTGTTGGGAAGATTATAATCTCTTTTATAGAGTTCTTGTCAAGTCATCACAATATATGAAAATAAAAAATACATATTTACACAAATGTTTATGTGGTCAAATCAAATATGTTTCTGTTTCACCCAAATCAAAATGGTTTAATAACTTTCAACTGATCTATGATTTGAAAGCCTAACCTACTTTTACGCTTTTTACAAAGCATCCTTTTTTTTTCTCTGTCCCCTTGCCTTGTTCCCACAGTCTGCTGGAATAAACTCCAGACTAAGCAGGTACACCTACACTTTGCTAAACATTCCCTAAAGTGTTTCAGAGGACCTGAAGGCCTGAACATACCATTTGCAGATGTCAATATGGTTTCACTGAATTACAAATATGTGACTTTATAAGTGCAAATGAATAACATGTGCTGCCTACCATCATATGTTGGTACTTGTCTGTGATGTTAAATATTTTCAGACCTTGACCCAGTTATGAGAAATTGTCCTGCGCGTCATCATCTCGCCCTGGGAGCCGCACTCATTAAAACCTATTATTGCAATGATCATGTGAGGACCCAAGTACACCCACAAACTATTTTTTGGGTTTATGAAACACTGTCATGTTGCATTTGTCTTAGTAGGCTGTTTGTAGTCAAACACTGCTACTGCTCCTAACCTTCCACCAGGCCAAACATGTTTGTCTCCAAGTTGACTTTGTAGAGAGATGAGTGAATTTTAAAAGGATGGGTGCCCTTTTGACCTTTTTTGATATTCTGACAAATGACTGAAAAACCTCAGTTGTATATGATCTTTTTTTTTAGCATATCATACATGACTTAATTTTTGGTTGTTGTTGGTTGGAACATGTCAAGATTGCCTCAAAGAAGTTACGCGGTTGGTGGAGCAGGCAATCATGTAGCCATGTGCAGAGGCTTGGGGTCGCAGCAACAATGGGTTTGGTTCTACCCTGCAGGTCTTTGTTGCGTGTCTTCCTCTCTCTCTCTCCCCCCTATTTCCTGTCTGTCTAAAGCTGTCCTATCCAATAAAGACAAAAAAGTCCCAAAAAATAATGTTTTAAAAAAAGGGCATATTCACAACAGTCTTGTTTAGTCCAGTTGATCCAAACCAGTTGGAGGGGATATATCTTCCTTGCATTGGTTCGATTCAGGCGTGAACCTGCCCAAGTACAGGAATTTGCAGAGCCACAGGTGACAATGTTAATATTTACAAGAATTTTTTTCCTACAGTTTTTTTTACAATTGTTTGCACACTAAAATTAAAAATAACACATGGTTAGTGGAACCTGACACTCAAGGAGCAAAACCTAAGCCCAGATCTATAAGCACATTCTCAGACTCACACTTTTTGCAAAACTGATACACAGTGTTTTTCACTAAACACGCTTCTCTACATTAGACACAGAAATCTAACGCAATGTCACTTCTTTGCCCTTTCAAACCTCTGCCCTTCAAAATACCACGCAATTGAAAGTATGGATCAAACACGGCTGTCAACTGTAAACTCACAAATCAGGCAGAGCTATAAAATGGCCACAGGTGAGTGTACCTGTCTTCAACACAAATGGAGGATGTGAGCAAAGAAGACGAGAACCAGATTTATTAGATGTGATTCGAGTAACATTGGTTGACCATGTTTTAAACTTTGGATTGACACTGAGAGAAGCTGGACAGAGAGTTCAGCCCAATCTCAGCAGATCTGCTGTTGCAACAGTAATTTGGACATTCTGACATGAGCCAAGCAAAAGAAAACAACTTTTCTCTGAAATCAGTACAATGTAGCTCAGAGCCTGAGTATAATTCATACTTTCTATTTTGTCTCCACAAATGTTGTTGCTGTGTTTATGTGCTATTTACAATGTTCTCTTCTGATTTTCAGTGCAAACTTTTGAAAATGCATGGATTGTACTGACATATTTTACACAGTGGAGAGAAATAATTCTTTTCATCAGTGTGCAGCACTGCTTTGTGTTGTGTTTGATCCATACACTCATGTACTTTACCCTGACAGTATCTCTAAAAAGCCCCAACTATTTCATTTTTTTAAAAAGTACAAATGCCAGATTTCTCCCATATTTTTGGTTAATTTGTTGGCACAAGATATTAATTCTTTCCCACATTTTGATTAACAACCAAAATGTGGGAATGAATTGTGTCTTGTGTGCATACATTAGCATTTTAAGTATTCAACATAGTAAAAAGTTGCCTTTATGTGGCAATTTTTTGCTCTATGGTGACTAGTCAAGACAGCTGTAGATCCAGCTGTCTCTTGTCACCATCAGCTGGACCTTCATGAACACTTGCATTTGCAACATGTTATTACAAATGTCAGAAACCCTTGAAAAGAAAATACATAACTCAAAAAAATGACTAATGGATGAACTAAATCAAATTGTGGATCAGATTTCCATCCAATAAATATAAGTAGACCCACCTCAAACAAAGCACATCCATGAAATATAATTAGTTAGTCCAATTCATTTTAACAGATACAGCTAGAATAAAATAATTATATGAATCGAAAGTAATTTTTTATCAGCTTTTGCTTAAGTAAAATTGACATCAACTAAGTGAAATGTATTTATGTTTGTTCAACTTATCAAATTAATGTAATTAATTGGAAATTAAACAGGATAAAATTCTTTTGCATTTAATTAAGTGGGTGGATATAAAGAAAAACAGACCAATAATGTTGCTTTCTAAATTGAATTTTACACAGTAATAATAATAATGAAGTCCACTAGATTTTTGGTGTTGGATGCTGGGCTATTTTTATGACTTTAATGGTTCATACATCGCTGTGTGTCATCTCAAGGGAAAACCAAACACAGACAGAAAAGCAGCTGCTCAAGTGTGTGTGTTTGTCTGGCAGCAAAATCATTTCAACAGCATCTGATAATATTCTGCTAATTAAGATTAAAATCTTGGGGAAAAAATGAACACATGCTGTACATTCAATGTGACAAACCTTAAGGCTATGCTTTAACCTCACAATGACCTTCTGTGGATGTTACATGTGTTTGAAGATGTACAGCCTGTGAAATAATGATAAACGCCCCCTCATGCTAAATGCTTCAGTACACAAGACGTTTAGCATCGCTGCAAGCAGGAGAAGACGAGAATAGATGAATATTTCCCTCATTAGACTGCTGTTTATAGGTTTATTGGTGAAGCTGACTGAAAATTTAAGCTGGATGTTCAGCTGTGTCTATGTGGAGAAAGAAATCTTGGACTAGCTCGGTGGATTGCACAAGCTAAATACATGAAGCAGCTACAAGAAAATATATCCATTGAGACTCCAGGAGTTTTCATAATATGAGTTAGTGCAGTTTTCGTGTAGTTATCATATTATGTCACAATTTTTATTATATACACCTTGAAAAAATACTCTGTGACCTCATCGGAAGATGCAGCCATTATTTTGTCAGTGGTTTTATCTGAAAATATAGCTGCATTTTAAGAAGTCGTTTCTCTCATCTCTTTGCAAATTGACTGATTTGGGTTTCATTTTCTTGGAATGAGAAGCATCTGCTTTATTCTGCCTTGTTTCCCCAATGTTCACTCTTTAAAACTCTAAAAAAAACTGTTTCCAAACTTAAAACTAAACTAAACTATTGAACTATCATTATTCACCTCATTGTTGAGCTCTTTTATGTGTTTTCAGAGGAAAATTCTACTAGTGTGACAGTATCAAATGTGTATTACCTGCTCCACATCTACAATGCAGTGCCTTCCCTTATGTGATCTCAAAACAATGTGTATCTTTAACTCTATATTTCGACTGTTTATGCATTTTTTTTAGAGTTCACAACCATGTCTTATGGTCTGCTCAGCAGGTCAGCTGATCATCATCAGTTGTCATGGAACCTGGAAACTAAATAGTGGTATGTATGAATGTGGTGTGGGTGTGTTTGTTCCAGTTTTCATTTTTAGTAGTAGGTAGGTGGGGGTCAGATGGGTATGAGCAGAGATCCTGACCCTGTGATGTGCACTTTCTGGCCACTTGGAGACAGTGCAACAAGCTGTATCTGCAACAGTGACATACAGTATTATCACCTTACAATGCTAATGGTATGTATGAGTATGGCAAACAATTGCCTGTTTACTCAACTAGCAGACAGAGAGCAACTGTAGAATTAACTCGGAGATGTGCTTCTGGTTATGTTTGGTCTTTGTGGAGCTACACCAGAATGATTATGGGCTTGGGTTCCTGCTCAAGGGAGAGCTGCCATCCCTAACCCTCTACCATGGTATGAATTGGACTTGCACCCACCACCCTCTGAAGCCACTGCCACGGTCCAAAAACTCATTCCCAACCAGGAACTGAACCGTGGCCCATCCTGCAAGTCCTGCCCACATTTCCTGCTTGTCTAAAGCTGTCCTGTCAAGCAGAAGGCTTAAACCTTCCAAAAAATCGTTAGAAAATGTAAACGGACTTTGAGTTAATGTTTCCCTTCAGCCACTTACATGTTTTCACATTAGGCATGATTCATACCATGTCTGAGTACGATTGTCCCACCTCTCCGCTCCCCTGCTGGTTAATGTTACTCTTCACCCGAGTACGCTTGCATCATCACCTACACAACATTTGCCTATGTTGCTGCTAGAAAAGCCTGCCAATCGAGATCACATAGCAGTCCACTTCCTACAGTACAGTTAGTGTAAACATGAACCGTACTCGACACCACCTTTTCAAGTGGCACTGGGCATGGATCAGTGTCCGTGCCTGAGTGGTACACAGCGTTCACACTAATCAAACAAACTGGACAAACGGGACCGGGTACCTGACGTGAAAGCCCCATTACTTGCTCACAGTTAGCCCATTAGTGGCTATTAGGAAGCATTGCAGTGCTTACAGGTCCCTAAACTGAGATTCTTAACTTTCCTTTCTGCACTGCTGAGTTGCTTTGTGCCAATAACCCTGTTTCAAGAACATTTATTTGTTCGGTATGTGCCACTCTGTCTGTTCAGCCATTGGGGCTACTGAGTGGCTAAATATCCAACCCTTTTAAAACCACATTGCCTCCACTGTCCCTTGCTCAGCCTCTAATCAATTTTTTGTTTGCTCTGTCTCAGTGTTACTTTGTGGTAGGAGAGGAGTTGTAGTAGAGAGGGAATTGGAGAAAGAATGTGCAGAATAAAACACTTTGGAATAAAGAGAAGGCTAAATGGGGGGGCATGCATTCACTCTGTATTCTTGCTGCTCTCACTGCTCTTTTCACGAGAAGATGGAGACTAAGAGGACATTATGCAGAGGTGTTTGCTGCGTTTACACACACTCCCCGTTTCTATTTATTCCATAGAAACCAGTGCAGAACAGCCTGGACAATGGCTCTGTTGTCGGATGCGACAGCTCTAAAGACTTTGATGCACAGCTAATTTGAGGAGTGTACTGCACAAAGTGGGAACTATTATGTCCTCTTATGTAGTCAGTAATCACAACAAAGGGGTCATTTTACAGCCTAATTGTAGACTCATTAGCGGAAAGAAAGATTGGGGATTGGGGAGAAATGGAGAAGGAAAGAGAGGAGGAGAGATGTTAGCAGACAATATGACTCCTCCATACTTTATTTAGACAGAGTCGGCCAGACAATCAGAGAAAGGAGAGAGACAGAGAGGAGAACACAGGGACATAGAGACAGAGCACCAGAAGGATCTCTGGAGCAGTGCCATGCTGAGATAGGAAATGTAATTTTGCTCCTATTTTCCATCACTATATCAATGGCAGGCCAACAGTGCATCAGTTTATTCTCTGCAACAACCTCCTACAAAAGGACACACGCCCTGGGCAGTGAGACATTAGGTCCTCAGAGCACAGTGCTGGACAGGACATCAAGGTAGTCATGAACATTTTACATTGTTAAACAAATCAGAGAAGTACTGATTAGTGAGCTTTAGTCATATAAAGACTATTTTATTGTTGTGCCAATCCCATATGGTCTAGCGGTTAGGATCCCTGGTTTTCACCCAGGTGGCCCGGGTTCAACTCCCGGTATGGGAAATGGCTTTTGGGGTTGCTGTAGCCCAATCAATATACAGTAGACATGTGGCTTGGGCGCCAGACGACGGCCATTGCAAGTTGCAAGAGGCAATAACCAAATCCTGACAACATTATGTAGCCATCTAATGGTGAGATTGCCACCTTGGCTCAATCCCAGTCTGACTCCTGCACACTCTCCCTACCCGGTCTCACTCCATTTACATGTTCGGGTGGAGGGTCCACCACATCGAGTGCCGTCCCAAACCCATCATTCTGAAGCGTGAGTGGGCTATAAAGCCATAGCTTGAGTGGGTTTTAGTGAGTCTGCATCAATACAAACAAACACTTGTCTCAGATGCAGCACCTCTTTTGTGTCTTAATCATTAATCATTTTCCTTTCACAAGCTCATTATATCATGGATGTAATGAGTGTGCCTATCATTGCCAGTTAGATCTTTGTCAATGATGTGTATACACTAGTGCTGTCAATCGATTAAAATATTTAATCGCGATTAATCTCATGAATGTCATAGTTAACTCGTGATTAATCGTACATTAATCGCACATTTTTATCTCTTATAAATGTCCCTTGAATTATCATTTTAATACTCTTATCAACATGGAAAAGTGGATAGGCTTGCTTTGTGCAAATGTTTTTTTTATTGAAAACAACGTGTAGTGTTATATTTCACACTACTTAATGCACTAGATTCATACTTTTCCAAATTACTTCTGTGTTAAATATTGTCAGAGATGCCGCATACGGACGGATTTACCTCCATCAGCTGGCGGTAATGAAATGCGCTAAATGCATTTCAGACGCTAAAATCTCCCGAAGAATCCAATCCAAACATAGATGAATGAAAGGTTGTTTGTAATATATATAATTCTAATTTGTGATCACTGACTTTATTAAGCCGACTGCATCTAACACAGCCACACGCAGCGTGCAGCCTTGATGGAGACGCTGTAACGTCTGACCGCAAACAAAGTAAGTGATCCGTGTCAGCTTAATATCATGACTTTAAAAGCACCGAATTAACGAATTTCGTTATAATAAAATATGAAGAATTGTAAAATATAATTTCTTTGAGGCTGTTCAGTCAGTCTAACGAAGATCAAGTGTGGCTTGTTCAGTCAATATTGTTCATTATTGATAGTGCTGAAATTATACTTTCTGCCTAAAATAATTGATACCTTGATAATACACTACCTACCAGCCTTAGGGTGGAGCAGCCATTCACTACATGATGTGTTGTGAAATGCACACACATTAATGTGGCGGCTGCGGATTCGTCGTCGTGGCCACAGCTTATAAAAACTACAAGTTCACTTGGTCACAATGAACGTTAATCGATAAATCGATAAAAAAAATGACGCCGTTAAAATTGATTTGCGTTAACGCGTTAATAACGCGATATTTTTGACAGCACTAGTATACACTTATCGTTTCAATATTTAGTGAATGACAATATCCATCATGATGAATGTTCCTTTTTCTGCCAGAGAAAGGCAAGGACGTCCCAAAGCTTGCTGGTGTATTCACACTGTCCCTCTTATTTAAGTGACCCTCCATAACTGGAGTATATAGGGGCCGGGGGTGGTTTGGGAATGAGCCTTTGTCCCCCCCTCTTCTTCCCAGCATCTATGAAAAGCTATAGTGGCCACGAAATTTGTGCAAAATGCAAAAGGACATGTCTAGCCAGTGTTTGGTTTGTCCTCATGGCTCATTTTCAGGTACCAAAAATGACAACAACAACCTAAGGTGATCATACACCAATGAAAACATACTTGTGAATATTATATTCCTTTTCTGTCATATCTTCCAAGAAATTCTCAGAAATCTTACACACTGGACCTTTAAACAAATTAGAATTTTTTTTAGTGAGCCTGGGAGAAGTTTGTAATTTTTTTCACTTAAGATAAAGCTAGCTAGCAACCTGTTTTTTGCTCTCTGAAGTCCCATATGGTCTAGTGGTTAGAAATCCTGGTTTTCACCCAGACAGCCTGGCTTGAACTCCCAGTATGGGAGTGTGCTTTTTGGGAGGTGGCATTGGCCCATTCCATGGAGACTTGACTTGCAAGGATGGCAGGTGTAAGTCCAGCATGGACCATGGTACAAATTGTGGATTGGTGGTAGCTGGAGAGGCTGGAGGTGCCCTTAAAGAAGGAACCAAACCCATTATCACTCAGGTATTTCTCCACAACTAATGCATTTCTACAGGTCCTCTGTGTGTTTGTAATCAGAACAACAAGGACTTAAGTCTTAAGGCACTTAAGGCAATAAAGTATTACATAAACTATTGGCTAGCTTCTGGCTTTTTTTTAAAAGTTATTTTTTTGGCCATTTTTTGCCTTTATTCGATAGCGACAGCTGAAGAGTAGACAGGAAACAGGGCAGAGAGAGAGGGGATGACACGCAGCAAAGGGCCGAAGGCGGGAGTCGAACCAGCGGCCGCTGCAGAGGACTACAGCCTCCATACATGGGTCGGACGCAGAAATTAGCTATTTTTCAAAATGAAATATTCTACTTCAAATTTGCTATGGGAACAGCTGCGCGTGTAGGATGCAGTGGCAGCTGGTTCCTTCAAACTTTGCTACTTTTTTGGCTTTATTGCCAAAACACGCATCACCTATGACAGAAATACACTCATTGGAAAATGAAGATGTGGGGTTTGGATTAAAGAGCAGTGGACCCAGAGACGATCTACAAATGCAGTCGGCATCTTTCCGTCATGCAGTCAGACCAGCCGGATGCACTGCCGCGGGCAGGAGGAGCGGAGGTGAGTGGATAAGAGCTCCAACTTGAACTTAAGGCTGCTCCTGGACAATGTCCAGCCAGGAAAAAGAAACAGGTGAAATGTGACTCAAGCTGACCAGACAATGGAAAACCAGAGCCCGTTCTGCCCCCGCACAGTGAGACCTGCTCCACAGCACCCTGGATTGGGCTGGGCACCTGAGGAGCGGATCGCACTCTGAGCTGAAAGGATGCAACATGCAAGACTCCGAAAGGATAAGGACTTTACATTACATTTACATTTACATTTACATTGATGATGCTTCATGCGCAAACTAAGTCACAGTTGATGGACAATGTTTCCCAGAGTTTTATTGTGACGATGTTGACCATATTACCATCCACCATCTTATCTATCTTATCTTCCATTCTGAAATTATTTATGATCTGTGTTATATTTTGTCTAAATTATCAAGGAACTAACCTCCTATTTTCAGTGCACAACCCTGTGTTGTATAAAGAATGACAGATTTCCTTCAATCCTTGAATATAATAAATGAGAATAAACATTAAGTAAATTGTGTTAGGAATAACATGAGGGTAGAGAGAGAGAGAGAGAGAGAGAGAGAGAGAGAGAGAGAAGAGTAACAACAGTGAAGCAAATGTGACAGAGGACAGGAGAGGTAAAAGATCAGAAGAGGACACAAGCAAAGAAAGAGAAGAATATGAGAAGAAAAGAGTGACAGTGCTGGAGGCACAATAAAAGAGTGAGAGGGACTGAGTCAGAGAGATGAAGAGAGATGGAGAGAAAATGACAGAGGAGCACACAGACACAGCCCCACCATTTAATAGCAGCTCTGTCCCAGCAGGTTGTTCAAGTCAGATACATCGGAGAAGACAGTGTGTGTGTGTGTGTGTGTGTGTGTGTGTGTGTGTGTGTGTGTGTGTGACTGTTTCCAGAGTTAATAGCATCATTGTTGCCAGCAGGGAACAAAGCTTAATTGTCCCCTTTCATTTCCTTTTCATTCTGTCATCTCTCTCATCTTTTCTTGCTTTCTGCCCATCCTTCCTTTTTTGCCCCTCCTCTCTTTCATACACACACTCTGTTCTTCCTATCCTTCATCTATCCTTCCTTCCCTTTCTTTCTTTATTGGTCCACTCCTTCCTTATTCACCTGTTCTCTCCCTTTACCTTACATCTCTTTTTATCCCTCCTACCTGCATTTCTTCACTCCCTCATCCCTCTTTCCATCAAACCTCACATTAACACTTCACTCCTCTGCTCCCTTGTTCTCATCTTTCCTCCCCTTTACACCAATTTAACCCTCCTCCTTTTGTTGCTTTTTGTTTCCCTCCTTCTGTCTCCCTTTCCTCCATTTGTCCCTATTTCATTCCACGTTCTTTATTCTTTGCTGTACTTTAATCCTTACTTCTCATTCATCAATCTGCAACATTTTTTTTGCTCTTAATACTCTGAATTCAATCCCCAGTCACACCTGCCTTCTGTTCTGCCAAGATTCTGGCATCCACTGCAGTGATCCGTCCCTTCCTTTGGATTATATGGACCATACCACTGGTGGAGAGGCAAAGTTTGCAGTGTGTCATTTGTAGTACATAGTCTGTGGCATAGACAGTTAAATTAGTGAACAGAGCCCATGTGAGTGTGGACTGCTGTCTTTGAAGCCTTGAGTTTGGCATTATTGAGGATGCCATTTAGCTTTTTTGCAACCAGAGCATGCACAGTGCCAATGAGAGCATTCAGCAGGACATAATGGCGGCTGCCGAGTTGTGATCTTTCTTGTATTACCACTAAACAGTACACTAAAATATGTTTCTGAAAACATTTTAAGGGAGAAATAAGCAATGCAGTAACAGAATCTTGATCCATATTTGATCAACACTGCCTAATTTGACTGAGTTCCCTGAGTCCCGTGTGTTGCACTGGACGAACCCACTGAGAAGCCATAAACTCTTTTGGAAAATGTTTACTGAGGTTATAAATCAAGTAAGAAGTAAGCTCATTTTTCTTAACACCTCTTTTTGCAGACAGCAGAGTTGCCCCCTGCTGGCCATTAGAAAGAATGCAGGTTTAAGGTACTAATGCCTTGGCTTCACTTTTCAGACTTGGAAGCTCCATTTCTTCAAATCTCTGGTCTTGTAGAAAGTCTGCAGTCAGGGATGTAGCAATTGCCTACATATTGGTGGGGTGCCAGCCCAAGTTTCATCCGACAATTACCTGTTTGAACCCACTTCTCATAAATCTGAAGCACTCGAGCAAAAGCACACAGATAAGCACAGCAAGAATCAATAATGCAACACAAGGCAGTTCAATATAAATCAGTGTGTTGAAGGGACAATGAAAAACCACATCCAACCAAAGAAAATGTCCTTTTGAGGCAAGTTGCTCAGTCCTGTTTCTAAAATTGTCCTGAGGAAACCCTCTGTCCAAACATTAAATTAGGGTTTTGTACAGTTTAGTTTTCCCCCACTGAGTAACAAACACATTTAATAATGGATTTCTCAAAGAAATCTCAGTGTCAGAGTTACCTTCGGTTGTTCACCTTCAAGCTCACAAGATGTAAGTGCTTCGATGAAGTGTTCCATTTTCCTGAGGTCCGGGATTGTTTGGCGAAAGAGACATATCCAGTGTTTGGTTGGGCTGTTTGGGTTGCACTGAAAATGAGTTTCGGCAGGTGGACAGAATTTAAGCTGGTTTACCCTGAGTTGGTTGGTTTTTAAATACATTACAATTCAGAGTATATTAAAGATATATTTATAATTTGTAATCCATTCATTATTTGATCACATCAAGTCACTCTGCACAACTTTGATATGAAACCATCAATTTATTCTAAGCTATCAAATCTTTACTTTCATTATGACAGAAACTGCTTGCAACATTACTTTATTTTTTAGGCAGAAAAAGAAAATATATAGTTGCATTGTACAACGTAACCTCCTTTCTGTGTCTTAGTCCAATTGTGTACACTTAAATTGTTTTAATATTATATCATATTGAAAATTTGAACCACAATACTATTGCTATTGTTTATGAATTCATTATGATTCTTTTATAGATAACATTTGGGCAGTTTCTCATCTATTTGGATCAGACTTTGAGCAATTAGGCTTGTAAATATCAAAATAATCTGGCAGCAATGGATGTGGCTCAGGGTATTTCCTGTGGCTGACCGCAGACTGCACATGAGGCACATGAGGTATATGCCACAGCCGCTACTACAAAACAACACACTGCTGGACGGACTCAGTGTGGTACAGCGCACTGTTGTCTTGTTATTTTTGTCTTCACCATATTTTAAAGAGCAGGGACAGATTACTCTGGTGGATGCCAGAATCTCATTGGCATGACAAGGTAGGTGTAACTTTACCACTTGCTTTAATTCCCCTCCCTGTCTCTCTTTATATTACACATTTGTTCTGCTCCTCTGAAGAAATGAAACTACAGCTGTCCTTATATCAACATTTCCTTCCAACACTGGTTCATTTTTAAAAGCACTGCTAATGTATAATTAAAATGACAAGTTATTGTGAAATTGAATCAGTCCATTCATTTATTCACTTAGAATATAGTACTGAACAAGGCACTTCAGTCACCCCAAACCATTTATTATCAGTTTACTGATGAGACATGGCTCATTTACTCACAGTGGGACAACTGTTGCACATGTTTCCTGATGGTCTTCATTGTTAAACAGTTTCATGACAATTCAATTAGAAGAGAAAGGTAGAAAATACATAGTGTGAATTGCTGTATTTGAGTGTGTGTGTGTCCCAGTTAACTCGACACAAGTCAGTTTGAATTTGTGGCCTGAATGCTAATATATTGTATTGACACAGAGCCTTGTTGAATTAAAGAATTACGGGCTCAAACTACTTTATGCTATTAAATAATAAACAGTGTGTGTTTGTGTGTGAATGTCTGTACGCAGAATGTGTGAGTGTGAACTGTGGAGCAGCTCTGTGACATTCATTTGTGCTAACTGCTTTTGGTGCTGTTAAATATCCCATGCAAACATGCACGCACACACTAGGTTGGTAATTTAGCAGCACAAAAGCAGTTTGATCTAATAATTCAGTAATCCAACAAGGCTTTGTGTCGATTCAACAAATAGGCCTTCAGGCAAAAGTCAAACTGAGTTCTACTAATAGAGAGTAAACTAGCCATGGACACGCACACACACACACAAACTCATACAGATGTATTAGACACACTTACAGAGACAACTTAGATTCCTAATGAGGTGGAGGCAAGGCACAAACACACAAAGACAGTCAGTCAGTATGGTAAATCCCCAATTGATTGTGAGCCCAGCTGCATACATACACATTTATAATCTCAAATATGTACATGCTAGATTTGGTTTGAAAACTAGAATTGCAAGTTGCAGTTTATATTTGTGTCAGTCCTGACTAGTGAAGACTTTGAAAGAATTAATGGCACATCACACACTAGAGTAAAGCTGCACAATTAATCGCAATCACAATATGGCTAACTGCAATATCCAAATGGCAGAACCAGAACCAAATCACAATTTTTTGAAAAAAGAAAAATGTGTGAGAAAATAGCATTAAAATGATGAACTGCACTGCTGGCCTGACCTGGCCTAAAACTCTTGTTCTCCAGATAAAAGAAATTGTTTGGTTTGGTACAGACCTTAACAAATATCACATCATCAAGATTTTGGAAAAGTGATCATTTCCACTAATCATATCGTATATTGCGATTGCAATTTCAGTCAAAATATTTTTACCAAATAGTGCTGCCCTACACTAAAGGATATCATTAAGATTATCGTGCCAGTCGGAGCACGATCTTATGTGATCTCATAGGGAAGCACATGTAAACATAACAGAGGCTAATATGGTGCAGCAAATGCTGGAGTAATGTTTTGCAGGGAGAAAAAAAAAAACAAAAGCAGAAGGCTGGAAGTCTGTCACGAGGAAAAGGTTGGGGACGTTGTCTATTTTTCACTGAGGACTTCAGGGGAGATTTTATCAGTTTTACTGTTACTGTAGAAGTAGTTAGCGTTAGCCTCGAAGGCTAGGATGTTGAACACTACTTGACATCATCAGCCAGACATGGGACCAAGTCATTGTTTTGCAAGTCCCAATTAGGCTAAGTCTCTGAAGTCTTTGCAATCAAGTCCCAAGTCAAGTCCCACATTCTAAGCTTTGAATTTCAAGTCCTTAACAAGTTATAATGTCAGGAAATGAACTGATTTGTGCCACACCTTTTAGATAACATACTTTATCATCCTTTGGACTTTGGGGAAGGTGTCTAGTATTTTCAAGAAAAAAAAAAACAAAAGCAGAAGGCTGGAAGTCTGTCACGAGGAAAAGGTTGGCACTTAATGCCACACCACTTCAGGGGAGATTTTATCAGTTTTACTGTTACTGTAGAAGTAGTTAGCGTTTCACTGGCTATTGGTCCCACTCTTAAAGTACTGACGTAATCATCCAGATTTTCTGGATCTGTAAAACCCCTACCTTACCAGATAATCTTGCCTGATCATCGGTATCAGCCAAGGTCCCCAACCAGCTTACTTCTCTGATTGTCAAGAGAGGTGAATCAGGGAAAAATCGGCCCAGAAAGCCTGTAGTCTGAGCCTGGCATAAATGGTTCCCAGCATGAGAGCACAGCTTCTGCTAGTTAATGCAACAGTCAGATGATACCGTGGTCACTGAGTGCATAGGATTCTTTTTTGGGGGGGATTCTGATTGCGTAGTTTTTTTTTTTCTATCTACTTTGGTGGTTGTAAGCTAGGTAACTATTTAGCCCTTTGAAAAGCTGGTGGTGATGTCTGTCTTCGCCTGTCAGTCACTGTGATGATGTGATATCTTTCTCCTTGCCAAAATTTAAAACATTATTGTGCTACATCAAAGTAAGTAACAAAACATATGTTGTAAATATAAAGGAAGATAAAAAGCAACTCGGTCATTCTGCCATTTTATATTTATGCTTCATGACTTGACCAAGGTGCATACCACATACATGAAACACTTCAACTCCCAAAATTGGGACTTTTGTTTTCCATCTGCACTGACTTTCCAAATAGTCAAAAACAAAACAAATAAATAAATAAATAAAATAAAAATAAAGGAAAACTGATAATTTTCAGTTAAAATGTGGTGGTCTATTGTGTCAATCAGTCCACAAAGAAATAAAAGGATGAGGAGGAGCCACTTTGTTAGTATATTCCCAATAAATATCTGCATTCATTGAAGCCAAGTGCTGTTGTTGAATATTGAGAGAAAATAAGAGACACAATGTGGGAATGAATAGCATGTAATTTGAGCACAAAGACAAAAAACTCACCAGCCATCGTCTATCTCTCTGGGCACTGATCATCATCACATTAGTCACTCTCATTCTCTCTCGACTGAAAACAAAAGGAATGTTAAGCGTAACTGAACATTTCGGTGTAACGCTCGTTCAGCCATATCACAGACAGTATATGTGGTGCACTTAAGAAGCACTTTAACTCTCCCATTCTTGCAACTCTTTGTTTGTCTTGACCATGATTCATGGGTGTGACAGAACATGCTGCTTTTTTTTAAAATGCAGATTAATCGAGAAAAAGCTATATGGAACAGTTGACAGGGTCAAAAGTGAGAGCAATGGCTGAAATAAAAAAGAGATGGAAATGGAGAGGTCTTTTATACCAGATGATACAATTTAAAGGTCATGTAAAGCAACAATAAATGTATGCTCTGAGTTTGTGGTTAATAAAACATTTGGAAGTGTGTTATTAACCACCCAGTCAAATTTGAATGATTTAAAATATTACCAAGTGTATAAAATTAGGTCTCAAAATCATGGAAAAAAGGAGCAGTTTTCTCTCCTCTGAAATGCCTGGGGCATGTCCGCTCTGCTGTCACAAGCGTCGAACACCGCTCTGACCTCGAACGAACTGACACGGAGACGCTCAGTCTAGCAGCTCTATTGGACATGTCCAGACATGTTTGAGCCACCAGACCCGTAGGATGCTGACAGGATGGTTGTTTTTTTTTCTTCTATGTCAGGTTATTGGAACTGAAGTGAGCTGAAGTGAAATCCTAGGCTGATTTGGGCTGAGAGAGTTGCTGAAGGTACATTCATAAATGACCATTCGGGACGGTGAGGGGAGGGGGAGGCGCTGTTGTTCCTCTGTCGGTTCATGAGGATTATTTAGGGTTGGGGGACCGTGTCTCTGACATGTCACTGAGCCATGTTTCGGGTCAGCTGAAAAAATCCTTAACGCAGATATTGTGAACAACAGTGTAACGTTCTAACTCCCCAATTGTTTTCAGCAACTGTTTTCTAATATGTATAATGTGTTGCAAAGAAAAAAAAATCCCCTTTTCCTTTACACAGACTTTAATTTGACTCTGTGTTGCATTTGGACAGAGAAATATTGCCTACCGCAGCTTAGACTCAGCCATATTCTTGAAAATATATGAATTAAGCATTGATCAGATAGAAAAATTAAGAGTTATTCAACTGCATTGCACTTGGAAATGATCTCAACAAATAACAGGGCTACAATGGCTGAATTCATTACAGGGAGGCACAATAATGAAAGAAAACTTTGCCATGTACAAGTACAGCATTGATTTAAACTGTTTCTTCTGCCTATAATAAAAAAATCTCTCTTCGTCAGACATTTCTGCTTTCTCTGCTTCTCTTCACTACGTCTGCACACACACATACATCAGAGCTGGATACACGAAGGAAGTTATTTTTTGTCGAGTATTGTGCTTTAACCCTTCTGACATCAGCATTATTTGCTGTTTCAGTGCTATTAAACTCTCTAACCTCTGTTTATGTGACTGCGTCTTTGTAGGATGTATGCAGCTTGTGTGTGTGTGTGTGTGTGTGTGTGTGTGTGTGTGTGTGTGTTCCTTCCCATTGACTACACTGGGGTCAAAGTCATTTAGTCTTTAAATCCATGTTGCCTTTCAGCCTTTTGACCCTTCACACTCAGCGGGCCACAGCAGCTCAACATACTACGCCGGGGAAGCCAAAGTCATCCATATTTCACCACCACCCATCCATAATGGAGGGAGCTTAGAGCGCTCCCATTTAACATGTTAGGGTCACCCAGGCAAGGAAAAATGTGTCGCCATGTGTGTGTGTGTGTGTGTGTGTGTGTGTTGAGTAAAGACACGTCTCTGCACTGCGCTGAAACTTAAATGCTCACACACACCACAGCAACATGTAGAGGTCAACTACTGTAGGCATACAAGTGTCTAATCTTTTGATACTGTAGTAATATGGTCTAATGGTGTGTGTGTGTGTTTATACGCAGGAGTTTTATCTCACATACAAATATATGCACAGTACCACCCATGGATGCATTTTAAGACAGTGATAATTTATTTATAAGTGTACTCTCGAGGCATTCATAGATGTATGTGTATTTAAGTAAAGCCTGGTAATGTTTTTTGCTTACTGCCAACACTGGAACTCCCACGAAAATCCTTTTACCACTACCTGGGATGATACTGCAATGAATAATGCTTCCATTCCATGAAATTCTTTTTCATAGGTTCGTACAATTCCTGTGGTAATAGACTGCGCATGCAATTCAGCACTCTTTATTTGCGATCCTAGTAATGTCCTACCAATGTCCTGTGAAAACTGAGTCATTCCAGCATGTGAAAATGTAGGGTATGCATTAGAGCAGGGTGTCCACGCAAATACAAAACAATGACATCACGTATTGATTCAGTAAGGGACAGTAGAGCTGCAATAATTAATCGATTATTAAGTTAATTACCTCGAGAATTTATTAATCAATTTGAGTAATTTTTGAAGAAAAAAAGTGAAATGTGAATATATATATATATATATATATATATTATATTGTTACCAATATTGTTTGTTTCTAAAACAAGACATTTAAGGATGTTATCTTGGGATTTGGGAAACATTGATTGACATTTTTACCATTTTTGACGCCTATTGCGTCGAATTCGCTTCTAACCGCTTCTATTCAGATTGCAGCCAAGTTGGTGTATGTGTTCCCTCAGTGCCAGTTCATGCATAATCGATATGCACCTAGGAACCTTTTTCAAGCGTTTGTTTCTTGGGGGACCGTTCAAAATCGGAACTACATCCGGCCGAAGGAAGCGGACATTTCCGGTTTTATTGTGACCGGATATACACAGCCAAAATAGAGGAATTGTCCTATTTGAGGTAAATTGCTCTAAGATAAAAATACACAGCGGTTTATTGTTTGCTTCTACAGCTAAAATATCGGTATAGACTACTTGTGACGGATATTTTTGAAGTTATTTGAAGTTATTTACGGCTATAGTGGCTAATGCTATATTTAGATGGCTT